>OZ023319.1:13000647-13268147 GCA_964007375.1 Ophion obscuratus | reverse complement strand
AAAAACAAAAAAGCTCTCGACAATACCTGGTGAATTATGTGAAAAAGTACTGTGCAAAATTTCAAAGCGATTGGTCCAGTAGATTTTGAGTTATCGTGCACACGGACTTCAAATATGGCAAGTCTCAGAAAAACAGTTTGAAAAACGCAGAAGAGAAGAGAACGGCATGGAGCAATAGACGCTCAAATACTCATAAATTCGTCAATTTTACTCCGATCGACTTGAAATTTTAACACAATATTCTTGATATATTATGCATTCATTTAAAAAATTTAAAAAAATTTAAATACTTTACCCCGCCCTTAAGAATATTATTGTTGTGTATCAAGTATACGTCGCACACAATAATAGAATCGAAAAAAATTACGAGCGATCCGACATCGTTGGGTCTTTGGAGCGCGGTTGAGTTATTCCGGAAATTCCGAGAAGCCACGGCGAAAGATTTGCAAATGCTTCGATTTCCGGTTGAGAACGAGAGAAATAATTTTGTCGCGGAGTTTACTCGGCGTGACTGGAATGCGGATCGATGAGAACCCTGTTGGGGATAAAATGAGGCAAACAAAAAAAATAAGCGCGGAGAAAAAATAAATACGAAGAGGGGCAGTCGAAATATGCTTTGGCGAAACTGCCCTTTTTTATGTCGAGTTTGAGCTTGCATCGTTGCAACCAAATTGCTATTCTTCTTTTCATTTTGTTTCCTCACTCGTTTTTATTTTTATACAATTTTTTTTTTTTGCGGCCTCGGACTTTGGTTCTCAGATAAGAGTGAGAAGAAAAAAAAGATTCTCGTAGCCTGAACCTGGCTCAAAAGAGTTTGGGCAATTAATGGAATGTCTATAATTTTTAAATGGCGTTGAAGTTCGCATTCTCGGAATGCAACGAAAATTCATAGTTCTCTTTTTATTCACTCATTTTTTTTTTATATACAATTTTTTTTTTCGTCAAATTTCGATTGCGAACCTCCGAATTAGCATACTGGAAAAATGGTTGGAGGATTTTTGTAGCCGAAATCTGCGAAAAGATATTTTGAGCACCCGAAAAAAAAAAAGTAATTTTCGTTGTACTCCAAAGATGGAAGCTTCAATCTCAGATTTTTAATGAAATTGAATTGTTGAAATGCAGTGTATTTTTTTTTATCACATGCCTTTCGTCGCATAGAAACTTCAAAAATTACTGAAACATTTTCAAGGACTTCTTATCTAGAAAAATACAATTAAAGTCTGCAGAAATACGATTTTTTATTATCATACAAAATCCTTTGTCGTTTTACGAAAAAAATGTTCTGCATTCAAACGGTACAATTTCAGAGATATGCGATTGAAATTTGCATCGTCGGAATGCAACGAAAATTCTTTTATTCTATATTTGCATTCCTTCATTATAATAATAATAATTATTATTATTATTATTATTATTATTATTATTATGAAGGAACGCAAACATTTTTCAAAAATTCGTTACGTTCCAACGATGCAAACTTCAATCTCATATTTTTAATGAAGTTCAATCGCTGGAACTCAATGCATTTTTTCTCAAATTTCTTCCGTCATTTTTGACGATTTTCATCTGGAAAAACACAATTCAAATTTGCACAAAAAATGCCTTTGTATAATTATGAAAAATACGAAAATGCAAATATTACGAAAGGAATTTTTCATAATTTCGATTGCATTCTAATAAAATTCAAACGTCACGAAATACACGATCTTCTCCGAGGACAATATTTTGTCGATATTTTTTTTCATCGAGCAAAAACGTTAATACGTATTTACTATGAAAAAAAAACTAGGGGAAATAATTTTATACTCGAAAAAAAGCACAAAAATGTACATCAGTGAGAAAAAAAAGTGGACGTGACGTTTAAATCATTTTTTAAAAACTTATTTCCGTTGTACGTTTTATTGTGCGTAGACACAATAAAACGCACAACTATTTTATTTAGAGGCAACAAGTATTTCCTCTAAATACTTCGAGGAAATAAGTATTTAGACTCTGAGTATTTAGAGGAAATAAGTGTTACCTTTAAGTATTTAGAGGTAATACGTAGTAATAAGTATTACTTCTAATACGAATTACCTTAGTAATCAGTATTAGAGTAAGGTAATACTTAGCCTCTAACACAAATTACCTTAGTAATTAGTATTAGAGGTTACCTTAGTAAGAGGTTACCTTAGTAATTAGTTTTAGAGGAAATAAGTATTACCTTTAAGTATTTAGAGGTAATACGTAGTAATAAGTATTACTTCTAATACTAATTGCCTTAGTAATCAGTATTAGAGTAAGGTAATACTTAGTATTGCCTCTAACACAAATTACCTTAGTAATTAGTATTAGAGGTTACCTTAGCAACAGGTTACCTTAGTAATTAGTTTTAGAGGAAATAAGTATTACCTTTAAGTATTTAGAGGTAATACGTAGTAATAAGTATTACTTCTAATACTAATTACCTTAGTAATCAGTATTAGAGTAAGGTAATACTTAGTATTGCCTCTAACACAAATTACCTTAGTAATTAGTATTAGAGGTTACCTTAGTAAGAGGTTATTACTTAGTTACTACTTAGTAATTAGTGTTAGAGGTTACCTTAGTAATTAGTATTGGAGGTAATAAGTATTACCTCAAAGTATGTAGAGGAAATACTTATTTTAAAACTAATTACCTTAGTAATTAGTATTAGAGGTTAGTAATTAGTATTGGAGGTAATAAGTACTACCTCTAAATAAATACTTATTTCCTCTAAGTATTTTCCGGTAAATACGTATATAAATATTTGTCGGAGAAAAAAAAATGCCCGACGAAATATTATCCTCGAAGATATCGTTGTGTTTGACGTTTAAATTTTCGATGTCTTTACGTGGTTTGTTCGGCTCGGTCTCGACGAGACTAATTAAGGCCACCTCGTGGCTCCTGGCGAGATGAGCAAACGCACATCCGCGGGTGTGTCTCCTCGGGCTTAGAGAGCTCGTTGCCCGTTTCTATATCGAGTGCACGTGCGTTTGTGTGGGCGCCTGTGTGTACACGCGCGAACCCTCATCGCTGCACCGAATACGAGAGACTTTCGCCTCCTCTCTCTCTCTCTCTCTCTCTCTCTCTCTCTCTCTCTCTCTCTCTTTCTCTCTCCTCTCTCTCTCTCCTGTGCATCCCCGCGTCATATCACTTTGCGCTCACCGGCTTTTCGGCTATTCTCTGTACAAGCTCCCGGCCTGTGTAAAACTGGCATTGGGGCTCTGGTTTTCTCGCTCCTCAATGCACACTCTAGTGCGCTTTGTCCTATTGCACTCTCGCGGGAGAAACGTTGACACGCGCAAACGCCTATTATAACCGTACTCGCTCCGGCTGAGGACCAAAAAACCCTGGCCCGGTTCCGATCTTAAAATCGGCGCAGAAATCACACCAACACTTTTCCATTCATTCTCAAGACATTTTTTCACTTGGTATCTTAAATTTTTTTTTTCGAACCCCCTACTTCTGAGCTTGAGAATTTTTGCGCAATTGAAAATTTTGCAGCGAATTTATGTAGTTCATTCTTAATAGTCTGCATATTTGTGATAAATCGCAATAATTATAGATTTAAAAAAATCGTTTAAGATTTAAAAAATATTTTTAAAAATAGATTTAAAATAGATTTAAAAATAGATTTAAAAAAATCGTTTAAAGTAAGTTTTACGATAATTCGCGATAATTACAGGAGAAGAAAATCGAAAAAAAAGTTTTCCGATCATTTACTATAGTTAGAGAAAATAACACGATTTTTTTTTCAAACTCTGCGATAATTATGAAAATGAAATTGAATAAAAAGTGTTTCCATAACTAGCGATAATTACCGAAAAGAAATCGAATAAAATGTTTTTTAAAATAATTTCCGATAATTGGAGAAAAATAAACTGTTTGCAGGCATTTGTGAAGAAAAAAAAACGAAAAACTTTTTTTCGATGATTCGCGATAGTACAGTAAATAACTCGAAAGAAAGTTTTTCCATAATTCCCGATGATTATAGGAAATAACTCGAATGAAAAGTAATTTTTTTTTTTCATAATTCGCGATCATCACAGGAAAAGAACTGTCAGGCATTTTCGAAAAATCTAAAAAATCGAAATAAAAGTTTTTCGATAACTTGCGATAGTTACAGTAAGTAACTCCAAAAATCATTTTTTCCATAATTAGTGATCATCGGATGAAAAAATACTGTTCGAAGGCATTTTTGAAAAATCGCATAACATTTTTTTCCACAATCCTCTATATTTGCCAAAAAATTACTTTTCTATTTTTCCTGTAAATTATCGTAAATTATCATTCATTTTTTCTCTCCGATTCTCCAAAAATGCCGGCGAACAGTTTTTTCCCGTAATTATCCCGAATTGTCATAAATATTCATATTGAAGAATAAACTACAGCCGTTCCTTGCAAAATTTCCTGTTACAAAAAAAAACGTAATAATTATAATATTCTTACCAGGCATTTGAATAAATCGATTTTTCAAAGTACAATAATTGCGAATTTTTAAATATTTATTTAGACTATCAAGAATAAACTGTGAACGTTCGTTGCAGCAATTTTTCAAAAGGTTGTTTTTTTTTCACGGAAAAATGACGACGAGATTACAGAGGTCGTATCCGAGTACGGAGGCAAATCGAATTTTATTTTTGTCATTGGGTACATCCGAGCGGATTACCGAGAACAATTTATTCGCACGAGAGTCTCGAGTGCACGAGACGGCCGAGAATATATTTTTCACATTTTTATATTCATGAACGCTCCTACGACGTTCTTTGAATCTCCTCGTCGGTCTTCTTTTATTTTTTTTTTTTTTCTCTTTCTTTTCCTCCTTCTCATCTCGTCTACGCGTCTTGTTTCTCACTAAAATTTATTTCGGGCGCGTAATTCACGCGGCGCGTGTACCGAGAGAAACGAGAAAGGGCGAAGGAGAGAAGCGAGAGGCATTAAGGTGGCTGCGCTCTGGCTGCGCGTATTTTTATCGACGGAAGTGCGTAGTCACCCGTCGCGCATTCCTTATAGCATTGAGCCTAGTATGTACCGTATGGCTCGCCATTTATTCATCCGATCCAAGCCTCGTGCGCGTCTTTTTCATTCAATAAACATCCAAATTTACCCATTTTTACTTTCCAACAACTCCTCGCATTATTTGACGTGCACTCGACATATTATTGCTCGAACTCGAATTTTTTTGGCACAATTTTTGAAATTTCTCCGATGTGGAATTTTTTGGTTCTTTCCCAATAACGCATTTTTTTATAAATAAATCGTTTTCCTTCTCTGCCTAATGTTACCAGTTTTTATGCGCCTGCAATTAAAGCTACGTTGACACACTAGGCCTTTTCATCCGGCTGAATTTTTAGCTAAATGTTCAGTTTTCCAAAATTGAACATTTTCAATAATTTTTTTCGACGATGCAGTTTGTCATTTTCCGAATTTTAATTATGCAGACATGTTAAGAAATGTTTGAAGTGCATGTTCGATTTTTTGTCAATATCTGCCAACCGAGGGGCTTTTAATGGCAGGTGGATGAAGTTCTATCCGGGGCAAATTGACCCAGTGTGCCAAAATCGTGGCCGAGTTTAAGTGTGTCAACGAAGGGTTTAAGGAGGACTGTGACGAGCTGAGAAAGACCGTTGAAATTTTTTTCGTCTACTAGATTATTTATTTGGGATTTGAAAAAAAGGGATTTTATTAAGCATGCATTGAACTTATTCAGTGTAAATTTTTATTTAGCAACAATGAACATTTACAACGTTGTTGAGGTATAATAGAACTTCTGTCTAAAAAATGTGGTCCAGCGGCTGGATCGATAACTTGACAATGGTTGGCCTGAAAAATATAAATAAAAAAGTGTTACATTCCATTCATTCCACTTACATTTATATAAATGGAGTTCTTGTTATAGACACTTTCCAAAAAAATGCACAAAATAACGGGTGTTAAAAAAAAGTGTAATTTTGGCGAAATGTTTACTTATATTCAGGAGCTTAAAAAAAAATACTAAATCAAATTAAATTGAAATTTTCTTTCTTTTTATTATTCTTTATTTTTACTATTATCAAAAACCGTTTTTTTTTTTTGCAAATTGTGATCGCAAATCTTCACCGAGAATACGTAAAATTATTCCAGTGCTCCTTATACTATAAATCTGTCGAAAAAAAATGGTATCAATTAAAAATAACTAATTTTCGTTGCGTTTCATCGGTGCAAGCTTCAAGATAATGAAATGCAACGAAATTTTTAAATCTAAACACCCAATTTTTCTTCACCAGATCAAGGCTGCGGAAAACACGTGAATATTTTCTAATATACTTATTTAGCAATCTACAACCTCAAACTGCGTAATGTGATTTCAATTCATTTCAATTTAATTAAATAAGAAATTAAAAATATATCTTTCGTTGCGTTCGAACGCTGCAAACTGGGACACCATGAAATTCGAAATAGAGCGAACTTTGTCTCGCATCGCACTGGGCGAATGCTAATTGTAATGAACACTAATTAGAATCGGAGTGTCGTGAGTTACGATTAAGTTTGTCGGCTATGCGAAGCAACGATGCGTTCGTGTTTATTCGGTGTATATACGCGAGCGAGAGAGAGAGAGAGAGAGAGAGAGAGAGAGAGAGAGAGAGAGAGAGAGAGAGAGAGAGAGAGGAGAGAGAGAGAGAGAGAGAGAGAGAGAGAGAGGAGAGAGAGAGAGAGAGAGGGAGAGAGAGAGAGGGAGAGAGAGAGAGGGAGAGAGAGGGAGAGAGAGAGAGGGAGAGAGAGAGAGGGAGAGAGAGAGAGGAGAGAGAGAGAGAGAGAGAGAGAGAGAGAGAGAGAGAGAGAGAGAGAGAGAGAGAGAGAGAGAGAGAGAGAGAGAGAGAGAGAGAGCGAGAGAGAGAGAGAGAGTTTTTATATTATTTCTATACGTCTCCCGGAGTCTTGGCTACGAGTTTTGCGAAGCCATGACTTGGCGAACGCCCGCGCTCTCTCGCCTGCATAACCGGATCAGAAACCATGCAGTCGTATCTACTTTTCTACTTACGCTTTAGTTAGGGTGCTTCGCGTACATGCGAGCCTCCTCTCCGCGATTTCACCTCATATTTACCCGTATGTATGGGTTATTCCGCAGAAACAGGGAAGAAAAGTATGGGGGGGGGGGGAATTTCGCGATTCCATTCAGAAATTTTTTGGGTAGTCCCGAGATCCTACCCCATCCCTATAGGGATCTGACAGGGACGTCGCAAGTGGGGAATCCACGTTGAAAACGATGTTTAAATTTGCATCGTTGGAAAGCGAGAAAACATTTTGTTTTAAATCTTATTTCCTCATCTTCATTATCGAAAATCTTATCCAGCAAATATGGGCTTTGAATTTCTTATGAGAATGCTAAAAAACAAACATTTTAGTGTTTCTAGTAGCCCAAATTTGCTAAAAAAAAAGCTGAAGCTACTGAAATTTCGTTGCGGTCCAACGATGCAAAGTTCAGTGTCATCATTGAAATCCAAGTTGATCATCATTGGCATAATTGAAATCCAAGTTGATCATTATTGTCAGCATTGAAATCCAAGTTGATCATCATTGGCATCATTGAAATCCAAGTTGATCATCATTGTCATCATTGAAATCCAAGTTGATCATCATTGGCATAATTGAAATCCAAGTTGAGGTGTGCTGATATTATGTCAAAGTCTTGTAAATTAAATAAACAATAATTGCAGTCGATTCTCAGTTTTCAATCGATTTTTCGGATTTACTTTTTTTTTATGATGTTGAAGTTTGCATCGTTGGAACGCGACGAAAATCATTTTTTTTCCCAATTGCCAATTTTATTTTTGTCAAATCAAAGCTACTGTGAACTTTTCTAAGATCCTTATTAGAGACCTACAACCTAAATCTATGAAAAGTGATTTTGTCAAATCAAAGCTACTGTGAACTTTTCTAAGATCCTTATTAGAGACCTACAACCTAAATCTATGAAAAGTGATTTCCAACAACAATGAAAATGGGATTCTCGTGAAAAGTATTTAAAAAAGATTTCTCGTTACATTCCAACGATGCAAACATCAGCATAATTTTTTTCAACGATTTATACTTTTTAGAGATAAGATTTATTCTTGTTCGAGATTCACTAATTTTTTTATAGAAAACCAACGTACATAATGTAACGGATTCAATCGTGATTTGTATCGTGTCGGATAATGCGGATGATATTGAAGCTTGCATCGTTGGATCGCAATTTTTGCGATGCCCATTTTTTTGCTCAAATTTAGGCCCCCAAAATCACTTGGACTTTTTTCAGGATTGTTATTAGAGATCTTCAGCCTAAATATGTGAGGACATTGTTTGGATGATAATGAAAATGAGGCAATAAAAAATATATAAAAATGAATTTTCGTTGCATTGCAACGATGCGAACTTCGACATCGTTAATGTGGTGATACTTTAGAATTCAAATTGAATTCACGGTGTTGGAGTTTCCATCTTTGGAACGCGACAATAGTTCTTTTTTACATTTGATTTTCCTTTTTTTTCATAGTGATATAAGATCTTTTGTTATAGATTTATATTGCAAAAACCTAAATCCGTTTTCATGCCTATTGATTGTTTGTTTTTCCATCGATCGTTTGCCTTTAGGGGGAATTTTGAAAAGAAAAAGCAAGCTTGCGATAAATCGGTTGATTTCACGTAGAACAGCTCGTAGATCGTGCGAAAAGTATCCGACTCTGTGTTACAGAGTTCCTTAATAATTGGAGGCATGCTCGACTATCGCCTTTGTTTCGTGTGCAGCCATGAGCACTCGATGCAAATGCACCGCGTGCAACTCCTTCGCTCTTGTGTTCATAGAAACGTATCAGAATGTAACGATAAACGTCGAATCTTACGCCTTCGAGCAATATTTTCACGTAGTAAAAAAAAATCACGCTGAATTCGACCTTCAACTCAAGTCCGCTTGATAGCGCACGATCATTTTTTTTTCTCCTGTGATTTGTACGGGAAATTTGTTCTTCACGGTCGAACTTTAATGACTAAACGGTTAATGATCATTCGTCACATTTGGTCGAAGATTCTGAATGCTGAGGCTTACAGCTTGTCAAAGCTTTTTTAAATATCCGGATACAATCATTTTTACAGAAATGTGAAATATTCGGAAAACAGGATGTGCAAGAACATTTCTGTTGATAATAAGAAAATAAATAATAATTATTATTATTATATTATATTAAATATATAATATATATAATATATATAATATATATAATTGTTATTGATACATTGTTATTATTTCTATTATATTATATATAATATAATGTAATAGAAATAATACAAATATTTTCATCGAATATTTAATAAATAATAATAATAATAATAATTATATTATATTAAATATATAATATATAATATATATAATATATATAATTGTTATTGATACATTGTTATTATTTCTATTATATTATATATAATATAATATAATAGAAATAATACAAATATTTTCATCGAAAATTTGAAAAAAATTGCTTATGCAGCAATATTTCTATCGATGATAGGAAAGCGACATTTTTTAATAGTTACAATTTGTGTACGAATAAAGAAATTGTAATTGAAAAAAAAGCTTTTTCAAAGCTGAGTATTGAGAATTTTTTACCACATGTAGCAAATATTAATTAGTCCTGCTTTTTATGAATTTAAAAAGCGAATTTCTCATTATGCTCTCATTTGCATCGTTGGAATGCAACGAAAATGATTTTTTTCTTCATTTTCCCAAATTTCCTTCAGCAGATTTAAGCTACGAAAATATTTTTACAGTATCCTTACTCGGCACCCTAAAACCTAAATCTGCAAAGTAGGATTTTCGTTTATAACAATAATAACGAGTTGAATAATTTTCCGGCTAAATACACCAAAGAAAAAAAATAGCCTCGCGCTGTCTCTTGGACTTGAATCAGAGAACTCAAATATAGGAAACTTTTTAATAGCGGAATTTTATTTTTTTTTAGTATATTTATAGTATATAGTATATTTTTTTAGTATATTTTTAGTATACTAAAAAATATTAGCATCGTTGCCATATATTTACTAAAATTAGTATACTAAAAAAATATTTGCATCGTTGCCAAATATTTAGTAAAAATATTTTATAGTATATTTTTTAGTATATTTATATTTAATACCGGAATTTTATAATTTTAATAGAATTAATAATAATTTTAAAATTTAATTTAATGAATTTAATTTTAAAATTCCGAGTGAAGGGGGTAAGATTTTTTTTTTTCGTCACCCTAGTGTACAAGCTTCGTCATTATGGCTAGTTCGACGTTCGCTCAGTTTCCTTCACCGATTTCTCGTTTCGACGGGATCCCGGCATACAAAACGTGCATGACGATCTCGAATCTACAGAAATCGAGATATGTGACACGAATTTCGTAGTTTTTTTTTTTTTTTTTCATACACGCGTGCGCGCCCCGCCGGAATCTCGTTATATCGCGAGAAAACGCTTTCTAAAATACTTGGATTGTAATAAGGAAAGCCCACGTTATAGGTGGTCGCAGGACCGGTTCATCGAGGTTGCCGCAGTTCGTTAATTCATTCTCGTATCGCGTGTATTACGTACGGGTACGTAGGCACGCGCGTTTATGAAGGTGGAAAGAAAAAAGCAGCAGCACACGGGGCTCCGTAAGATTGATAAATCCGGCCCCTTATTTATCCGCGACAAAGGACAAAACGAGCGCCGCAGAAATTTCAGGCAATCAATATGTTCGAGCTTCTGTCGAATTGAGGAAAAAAAAAAATCTACAGATATTACACAAAGTGCAACTATTTCATGGCATTGAGAATGTAATCAGACTTTTTCGGTAATAAATAACAGGTACATGTAAATAACATGAGTTGGTTTTTGTTATTTTTCAGAAAATATTGATCTATTGAGGTATATAATTGGATTCGTTTAGGTTTGCTTCACTTTTTTGAGTTTGTTCGTTTGTATAATAATTGTTATATAATTTTCGTTAGACTTTTTTCGTAATAAAGTACAGGCACGAGTAAATAGTATGAGTTGGTTTTTGTTATTTTTCAAAGAATATTGATGCAGCAAGGTATAAAATTCGGTTTGTTTGAGTTAGTTTGCAATTGTTTGGGTTTGTTTCGATTTTTATTTGATTCTTTGGCTTTTCAAATTTGGGTTTGTTTGTATAATAATTATTCTATAATTTTCGTTTGACTTTTTTGGCAATAAAAAACAGGGACATGTAAATAGTATGAGTTGGTTTTGGTTATTTTTCAAAGAATATTGATACATCAAGGTATATCATACGGTTTGTTGGAGTTTGTTTGGAATTGTTTGGGTTTGTTTCGATTTTGATTTGAGTTCGTTTGGCTTTTTTATTTGTTTGTATAATAATTGTTATATAATTTTCGTTTGATTTTTTTGGTAATAAAAAACAGGCACACGTGAACAGTATGAGTTGGTTTTTGTTATTTTTCAAAGAATATTGATACATTGAGGTATATAATTGGGTTTGCTTAGTTTCGTTTGGCTTTTTAAAATTTGGGTTTGCTTTTACAATAATTGTTATATAATTTTCGTAATGTATTTGTAATATAAGTTGCAATATAATTTATAAATTAACAACAAGATCAGAATTGGGTAGGGAGAGGGCATTTTTTAACCAATCAGAATTCAGCATGCCGCAGCTTCCCCCACTCTGCTACAACACACTAGCAGTGGAGTGGGGGTAACGATAGTTTCGTGTGACATCCAGCTAACTGAGACTCCTATACCCAGCCTACCTCAACAAACATATACAGTTTTAAAGGCATTATCAATGCTAAAATTCGAATATCTGTAGTGTTCGATTTTTCTCAACGAAATTGCCCAACGAAAATCGTCCGAACGTCTTTTAGGATCCCTATCAGAGATTTGCAAGCTGAATCTTCAAAGGATAAGGAAAGACACCACTGTGACAGGCCGAAAAAGGTCGTTTTTTCGCTTTAACTTTGTCCGCTAGATTATTTATTTGGGATTTGGAAAAAAAAGGTATGCTATTAAACATACATTGAAATTATTTTGTGTAAATTTTCTCGATTGTAGTAGGAGATTTTTTCGATTGTAGTAGAATTTTCAGGCGAAACGAAGCGCCAGCAAACGACGATAAATATTTCTCGATGGATCGCTCTCGTTCTATTTAAAGAAGACGAATTTTTACTTTTTAATTTCCGCTTCGACGTAGCTCATTAAATATTTCCATGACACTTCGCCGCACGTCGACTTGCACGTATACGGCTCGCGCGATATTGACGCATGTACGAAATTTTACTCGTGGCATCGCGATCGATTATTGATCGGATCCTTTAATCGCGTTACATTCTAATTGACAGAATGTCATTCGGTTGTCCGCGCGTATCTCGTTAATTGAATTGGTTAATACGTCCCTGACTCAGTTCCATCATTTACTATCGCCCCACTCCCTCTTTCTCTCTCTTGAGGATCATCTCCAACCGCCCATACCGTATCTGTCTTCTAATTTCTCTTCTCGACCCTCCCGATTACATTTTATTCTTACTGCGTCTCCTCGTCAATTGTACGATCGATAAGCGATAATTTCTTCTCCGCATAGTACATACATACATACATGCATATATATAGGGTGTCCCAGAATTGAATGCGTTCCTTCACATAGGGGATTGGGGGTGAAATTCTGAGTCGATTGATATAAGCATGTGTGGGTCTCAGATCAACCCCTGAATTATTATTAATTTTTAAAGACGGGCTCACCTGATTGGCCCGCCTTTAAAAATTAATAATAATTCAGGGGTTGATCTGAGACCCACGCATGCTTATATCAATCGACTCAGAATTTCATCCCCAACCCCCCATTTCAGGGAACTCAATCAGTTCTGGGACACCCTGTATATATATCTACACAAGGTGTCCTGTTATAAATGGATAATCCTGCAACCGTCGATAGGCCAGATCACGTCCTACTATACGCTGAAATTTCAGTTTAGTAAAAGTCCCGCGATTTTCAAGATTTTGGGCTTTGTTATTTTTTGAAAAATAATCATCCGCTTCTAGTTTTTCGCATGCCATTTCTACAAATGATATAAATCGACAATAACTAAGCAACTTTTTGAAGTAATTGGCACGATACGCGTAGTGCATTTTTATTAGTTTTTTAGTTTTAGGGGGGAAATCACAGTAGCACACAAAAAAATAGGCATATTTTCGGGAATTAATTTTTGCTGAATAAAAGTATCAATCGAAAATCTGTAAAGTAGGTTTTATAGCAATACTAAAAAAAGTACAAAATGTAATTTTTTTAATGAAAAATATTTTAAAATGGCGGCTGCGCAGCATATGCCCAAGGTGTCTTTTTTTGAGCTCGCCGAAGACATAACTCGAGCAAATTTTTACCGATCGACTTGAAATTTTGACAGTAGCTTCGAAACATCTTTCTCCACGGAGCTACGTAGGATTTTTTCGATATATTGATTTTTCGCAAAATGATGCATGTTTGAAAATAAAGTTAAATTTTTAACAAAAATAAAAACGCCATAAAATCGTCGATAAAAAAAGTAAGCCATATAAAATAAAAAATCCTACGTAGCTCCGTGGAGAAAGATGTTTTAAAGCTACTGTCAAAATTTCAAGTCGATCGGTAAAAATTTGCTCGAGTTATGTCTTCGGCGAGCTCAAAAAAAGGCGCCTTGGGGCATATGCTGCGCAGCCGCCATTTTCAAATATTTTTTATTGAAAAAATTACATTTTGTACTTTTTTAGTATTGCTATAAAACCTACTCTACAGATTTTCGATTGATACTTTTATTCAGCCAAAATTAATTCCCGAAAATATGCCTATTTTCTGTGTGCTACTGTGATTTCCCCCCTTAACATTTGAGGTTGAAAAGAAGACTTTACTAGATAAACAAATAACCAAGAGTATTTCTTTTAACTGGGTCAAATTAGTTATCATTTCTAGAAATGGCATGCGAAAAATCAAAAGCAGATGATTTTTATCTCGAAAACCGTGGAACTTTTACTGAACTGAAAATCCAGCAAATGGTAGGACATGGTCTGACTTATCGACAGTTGCAGGATTGTCCATTCACAACAGGACACCCTGTATGTGGAGTACAGATCAGACGTCGTAGCGTTTTCGTGGCTGGCCCAAGGGAATTGTTCGAAGAATCGATAATGCGACGTTATTGCGATTAATTCGCGCGGATTGCTGCTCGCCTCAGTTATTTCAACTTGACTCGAGGCTTTCGGATTGTACATAATAAATATACATATACAGATGCATTAATCGCGGTTATTTTTGTGCGCGGTTAAAAAAAAAAACATTCGACTGTTATAAATCGTTGTATCGAGGTCAGTAACGTTTCCTGTATTTTGCCTCTGCATATCATTGGATTGCACTGGCTTTCGTTTTTTTTTCTTCTTCTTCGTGAAGATGGAACGTCGTCCGATGGTGTTGAAGTTTGCATCGTTCGAACACAACGAAAATTCTTACGATTTTCACTTTCTTATTTTTATTACTATGGACAATGTTTGTTTTTTTAGATTTGGGTTTTACAAGTCTGGGCGTGAAAAAAAAATGTTTGAGTACGTTTCGTAGCTAATATTTTAGAAAAGAAATTCGAGGGATAAAAAAGTAATCTTCATTGTATGGCAACGATGCAAACTTCGATGTCATCGTTGTTCGGCTTGCATCGGAACGCAACGAAAATTAATTCTGTTCATTTGATGAAATTTCTTTTTGGTCGATTCAGGATATGAACGTGACTGAAATACTTTTACGTATTCTCGTTAGAGATTTATGACGACAATTTGCAAAAAAAAAGGTTTTTGATGATTATAAAAATAAAATAAAAATGGAAAATGAAGGAAAAAAAATCGTTGCATTGCAACGATGCAATTTTCTACGTCATGTTTCAAAGATCTTTCAACTTTTTCACGATCCAAAGCCTGAAAGACTATAAGCAGCGCAAAGATTATTGTTTAAAAAATGTGGAAGAAATTATCGAAAAGGCATCTCGAGAATTGCGGAAGAAAATATTTTCACGTCTCATTTTCATTACTATGAAATGTCATATTTTGCAGATTCGGTTTCGAAAGCGCAATATCAGAATCCGAAAAATGTTGGCGCTATTTTTCGAACGTCAAATGTGCCAGAAATTTGGGAAATGAAAAAAAAAAAAACATCGTTGCATTCCAACGATGCAAACTTGGAGGCAAATTGCTCGCATCCCTAACTCAGGGAAGCGTGTGATTAAATTTAAAAAAATATCAGATTATGGTATCGTCGATCCTCGATATAACAAAAACCTCGATATAACGAAGATTTGTCCATTTTATTTCCACAGACACCTGAAACCTTGATACAACGACATAACAAAATAAAAATGGTTGTAATTTCAACCTTTCTTTCTCTAAAAAATATTCCTATATTTATAGTTTATATTATATCAATATATTTGTAAAATATATTTATATAATATATAATATATGTTAATATATTTATACTAATATATTTGTTTTAAATAACATTTCAAGGAACATAGCCTCAATGTAACGAAAATATATCATATAATATAACTGTACAATGTTACGATGTTGAAGTTTGCATCGTTGGAACGCAACGAAATATTTTTCTTGGTAAATATTCGGAAGTGTCACTCCTGTCAGAATCGAGCTGATTTTTTTTGTGTGGTTTCTTACAATAAACATCATATTCGGCATCATTATGGCAGCGCATCAACAAAAACAATGTCAATAAATATTTTTTCAATGATTTTTATTCGTCGATCTTTCGAACTTGTTTTTCAAGATTTTAGTTGATTTTAGTCAAACTTAAAACGGCCAAACAAACCCAAACAAACTAAAAAAAAAATGTTAATGCAGTAAAAACATGCGCCATTAAAATATAACTCAATTTTATAATCATAAAGAATCGATAAAAAAATTTACAGCCTCTTTTTAGCGGGAGTGACACGATCATTTACCTTTTTCTTTACTGAATTTCCACAATTTTCATTGACATAACTAGGCTATAAAAATTTCTCGATCATTTTTTAGCCTCCTTATTTAGCGATCTACAACCGAAAATAAAAAAATATAATTTTCAATACTACTAAAAAATAAGACCATTACAAAGTTGGGGATTCGCAAAATCCATTTGGGAATGATTTTCGGTTAGAATTTTTTTTTTTGCATCGCAGATACGAGTAATGCAAAGATTCGAGCATCTCGTTACTCGGTTATGAATATTTTACGAGTAGCATATTTTTTTTTCCATGCACGTTCCTGCGCCAACGACTGCACACGGCAGCACGCTCGTTACGTCACTAATTACAAGTAACACCGTGACCAATAATGGTCGAAAGACTTTCGAGTAATCGTTCGCGACTTAATTTCAACTGGGGCAACGCGGCAATACGAAGCACACTTGGACTTATTTTTCACACACTGAAACATCAATCCCGATTGCACGAACGCCACGACTTGAATAATAGTTGAACTGGAACAAGCTGTAGCGAAGCGAGGAATTTTAACACGCGAGCACACACCGAGCAAAGCTCGCTATAATTTTTTTTATTTTTAATTATTTTTATTTGTTTTCAAATTTATTCCTGTTTCTTTTTTTTTTTTTGTAACTTCGGACTGGCTTGCCTACACGAGAAAATTTACGGCCCGAGATATGGCCATAGAGTTGGACGTGTGATAAAACTGGATTAAACGACGGACTTTTAATTTTTTTCCGACCGTAAATCAACGTATCGAACTTATACGTCAATTGGTAGGTTTTTTTGTCAGCCCTTTGGTCTCCCTTTTTAGGGAATCGTTGAGTCGACGATTCGGAAAGTTCCGAAGAATGGACATTGGGTTGCACACCTTTGTGCACGCCTACTTAAGGGGCCAGTCCACTTTGGAGCCACGAAAAAAGGCTATTTTCACGATGTTTTTTTTTAGGATTTTATAAAAGATATGAACATAAAAGTTATTGGGCTTGATAAATAAGGTTGTGAAATACATTTTTAAAAAATTTAATTCATTTTAATTCATTTTTAAGTACAAAAACTATAGTTTAACGTAACGCCTCAAAGTGGACTGGCCCCTTAATACTTCACTGTTCATAATATAACACACATAGCTATCACATACGCTTCTCACATAATTTCTTTCCGTATCGTGGTTATTATCGAACCGAAATGTATTATATTTTTTTTTTTTTTTCAAATTCGAAAATTTACAGATTTTCTGTTGACTAGTCAATCCGCTAGTACTATTTTAAGGATGTTCGGTACGGGCGATACAATGTTGCCATGCTAAACCATGTTGAAAACATTAAAAAATTGAAAAAGTTCAGAATTTAATAAAATTTGGCGAACATATTCCAGTTTTTGTTTTATTTTTAGTTAGTTGTTTTATTTTTTTTACTATAAGCCACTTGGGGTACAATAACGAAATTTTTTCATATAATCTTTGGGCACCTTGTTAGATTATATAATTTTTTTCAAAGTGATCGGTTTGGTACGCCACAGTGAAAAAAAAAGAAACAGACTTTACTGATATATTTTAGTTATATATCTATATAACTAAAATATATCAATAAAGTGTGCTACTTTTTTTTTCCTCTGTGGCGTACCAAGCCGATCATTTAGTCACATATCAGACTTTATTGATATATTTTATTATATATCTATATAACTAAAATATATCAATAAAGTGTTCTTCTTTTTTTTTTCACTGTGGCGTACCAAACCGATCATTTTGAAAAAATTATATAATCTAATAAGGTGCCCAAAGATTATATGAAAAAATTTTCGCTATTGTACCCCAAGTGGATTATAGTAAAAAATAATAAAACAAGGAACATTATTTTTTTTTCAAACCTTAATCTTTCGCAAGATGTTCTATAATTTTATTTCATAACACGTTTGATCGGAACAAGTACCAAAAAAAAATCAAATCGATCCACTGTACCCCGTTTCCGGATTTTTTCTTTTTTTCGATATTTAAGGGCGGGGTAAAGTATTTAAATTTTTTTTTCATTTTTTTAAATTTTTAAAATGAATGCATAATATATCAAGAATATTGTGTTAAAATTTCAAGTCGATCGGAGTAAAATTGACGAAGTTATGAGTATTTGAGCGTCTATTGCCCCATGCCGTTCTCTTCTCTTTTGCGTTTTTCAAACCGTTTTTCTGAGACTTGTCATATTTGAAGTCCGTGTGCACGATAACTCAAAATCTACTGGACCAATCGCTTTGAAATTTTGCACAGTACTTCTTCACATAATTCACCAGGTATTGTTGAGAGCTTTTTTGTTTTTTTTAATAATTACTAATTTTTCAACAACAAATTAGCCGATTTTTTTAGCGAAAATCGGGTTTTTGACTCCCAAGTGCTACGAAAAATCGAAAAACCGAAAAAAAAAATCCTCCCGTCATTACCTCGAGAAACATCTCCTTTAACAAATGCATTTTGATTTTTTTGTTTCAAAGGATTCTGTTGCGAGTTATGATGCACACCGCAAACCAACTTTTTTTCGCGGCGCCTCTGGGGTTTAATTTTCACTCGCTCAATTTTGAATATTTTGCAATGCAAATTTAGGAGAATGTTGTTCAAATGTTACTTTATTATATGTAAATTTTTCAATAAACGAACACTATTCGTTACGCCAAAAAAAATCTTAAAAACATGCCTTTTTTCGCCGAATTAACTTTAGCCCGCCGTTAAAAAAAAAATCATTTTTCTAAAACCATTGCGTTGACGGGGATGAAATTTTCCGAAAATTTGTTTTTTTTACACCTCAGAATATACTCCAAATTTCGCTGGAAAAAATTCGGGGGCAATTTTTCCCTACTTACCCGACTATGGCCTTTGATCAATTTCTTAACATTTTGACTTTTGTACCGAAACTCCTTGAGTGCGGGTCGTTTGAATCGTCATTGCGATTGTTTCTCACGCTGGTCCTCGTACGTGTTTGTCTTTCAGGCCAATCCATGCCAGCATCCAATCGTGATACTCCGGGACGTAGCCTCGTCCGACATGGAGTCACTTTTGCGGTTCATGTATCACGGCGAGGTTCACGTAGGGGAGGAGAAGCTCGCGACCTTTTTGAAAACCGCCCAGATGCTTCAGGTACGAGGGCTCGCTGACGTAAACGGCGGCTCGGCAGCCTCCAAAATTCCACAGCTTTCCACCTCGACTGGAAACAACGCGAGTTCACCTGTAAGTTTCGAACGATCAAATTTGCTTCGCTTCAGTCCGCTTCTCTTTCTATCGCTCACTCGTTCCTGGGCTTTTCTCACGAGGAACATCACTTGAGGGACCATTCCAGTATGACTGGCTCTGAAAATTGCTGACTCGTGATTTATTAAAAAAATAAAATTCAATAATCATAGTACAGTCGTGCTGTATATTGGAATCGGAAAAAATTAGAAGAAGGCTAGTTTTTTGACAGGTGATTTTGCAGGTGCCACGGGTGCTAAAACCAAGTTTGCCTAAAAATCGGGGGGTAGGGTTTTTTTAGGGGATGGGGGTGGATTAATGCCAAACTACAACCCCCACGAGGTCGGCGCCGGGAGACGAAATGTTCAGAAAAATCCGGGTTTTATTTTTGTCCATAGCGCCGAAGTTGTGGAAGTTCATTTTGGGGGTTAAAAAGTGGGGTGAAATTTTGAAAAATCAGTTTTCATTCGATAACTCTTTAGGACAAATTCATACAATTTTTGTTCAAATGGAAACGTTGTAGCCCTTGAAAAGACGCGTCGATCGAGTATTCGATCAACCCTCTCCAATAATATCTTCGCCCCCAAAAGAATTGTTGAAGAATTGACAAAAAAATTGTTTATCGAATAACTCAAAAACAGTCGATTTTTCGGGGATGGATCAAATGTACGAAATGTAGAGAATAATTTTCTCTATATTTTCGTTCCTATGCACAACTTTTGAATTTTGCTTTTTCGAAACCCTCTCAGGGGTTGAAAATTCTAAATGAAATTCTGGGAAAACTATTGACCGAAACTAAAGAGATACGAGTTTGGCGCTGTGGACAAAAATGTAGCTGAGGGTTCAAGCTACAAATTCTTCCACGGCGACGAATTTGTATCGTTGTATGTATGAAAAAATCGTGCCGTCAATAGTTTTCCCAGAATTTCATTTTGAATGTTCAACCCCCGAGAGGGGTTGGAAAATCAAAATTCAAGGGTGGTCCATAGCAACGAAAATATGGAGAAAATTATCCTCTACATTTCGTACATTTGAACCATACTCGAAAAACCGATTGTTTTTGAGTTATTCAATAAACTATTTTTTTTTTGTTTTTTAACCATTTTTTGGGGGTAAAGATATTATCGGAGAGTGATGATCGAATATTCGATCAACGCGTCTTTTCAAGGGCTACAACGTTCCCATTTGAACAAAAAACGTACGATTTTTTTCTAAAGAGTTATTGAATTAAAACCGATTTTTCAAAATTTCACCCCACTTTTTCACCCTCAAAATGAACTTCCACGTCTTCGGCGCTGTGGACAAAACTAAAGCCCGGATTTTTCTGAACATTTCGTCTCACGGCGCCGGCCTCGTAGGGGTTGTACTTTGGCATTAATCCACCCCCATCTCCTTTCATCCCCTAAAAAAGACCCCTACACCCCGATTTTTAGGCAAAATTGGATTTAGCACCCGCGGCACCTACAAAATCACCTATCAAAAAACTAGCCTTCTTCTAATTTTCTCCGATTCCGGGTTTTTTCGGCGACAGCACGACTGTACTATCAGTACGATTTTTTTTTCCTTTATTCAAATGACTAATGTTGTACATAAAAATATTTTTTAATGTTTTAATTTTATTTTAAATATAATTTCGTTGGCCACTGAAAAATAATTCCTAAAGAAAATAGCGCCTGGGGGTGGAAAGTTCTACTCTTCCAATTGTCTGAAAGAAAAAAAAACCGAAAAGATTATTAATCAGTATAAAAAACTGTAGAGGAGGATCTTTGAAAAGAAAAATTACCAAAATGATGACCATTCCAAAATTAAGGCCGGAGCCTGAATTAGAAGGTCCGAAAAGTCGTTTTTATTTGTTGCTTAAGGGGCTATACCAGTGTGAACGCCGAAAATTTGGATGATTTTCGGGAATTTTTTGGACGAAAAGTACTCAATTAAATGTTTCGGAAAATTAAGAATATATTTGGCTATATTTGACCTATATTGGATAATTTTTTTATAGAAAAATATTGAGATCCAAGCGACTTATGCGCTGCCTTCGGAGGGACCAAAAAAAAGTTCCTTCACTGCTGACATGATTCCGGTTACAATGTCAGCAAATTTGAAAAATCTAATTTCGAGAAAAACGTGTTTAAATATTTAACTATCGATTTTCGCAAGATAAAATGATATTGATATAAATGATATAAATGATAATGATATTCTTGAAAATATAAACTGTCGAAAAAGGCAGAAAAAACATCGATTCTTCGAAAGTGTCACACTGGTTCAGCCCTTTAAATCGATAGATAAACTATCCAAGAATATATTTACAGTTACAGTGGCCAATGGTAAATATTTTCGAAGATCCAAGGCCAAAAGCAGAGGAGCGATTGATATTTGATATTGATGTTTCCTCCCATCGAAAAATGTGAAGCTCGTTCTCGTCAGTTTTCATTTTCACGCTTTTTCCAAATTGGCGGGTGTGATAGCAAAAAAACTAAACGACCTATTGAATCAAACCAAAGTTTCGCTCAGTATGAAAATCTCTTCTGAGTGAATTAAAAAAGACATTGGAAAAGTATTTTTAAATAACTTTTATAGCACGTTAAAGTGTTTTTTTTTAACACATTTTTTTTTCTAACCTGAGAAAAATTATAATTTCACGATTTTTTTAGCCTTTTCTTAATTCACCGAGAAGAAAAATATATGACAATTGAAAATTCTATTACTTTATTTCGTTCAGTCGAGAATCACGAGTTGCATCTTTCCCGCCAATTGGGGACTGCAGTGGCAAGACGTACATGGAACAGGCTGATAAATGGTGTTGAACATTTTTTAAAATATATTTCAAATATACACGAAAATATACCTCAATGTTTACCGAGCTCACTTGTTAGTAGTAGTAAGTTTTATTTGCATAGATTTTTACAATGCTGTTACACCGTTTAACATCGCTTGCTTAAAATCTAAATTATATATTTTCTGTTTTATTATTTTTAATTTTCGCCACACTCGTCGTTCTCTCTCTCTCCATTAATACCGTTTCTCTTGTCTTACACTCTGTTTCTATTTCCCTAAAAAATGTATACATATTTACATCGATCTCCCCTCTCAGCAACCCTATTAATCTATCTTCTAGTCCCTCTTCATTCGTTTCCCCCTTGACCCACTCCTCTAAACATGTTTTCGCTTCTTTAGATATTACCCCTCTTCCTTTTTCACACGTAATCAGGTGCTCCATTGTTTCTCTTTCTCGTTTGCATATCCTACAAGTCCATTTCACTTCCCCCTTTTTTCCATCCCTTCCTATATACACCTCATTCTCGCCCAAAGAGATCACTTGTTTGCTTCCCTTCCAAAAAAAATTCCGCGAACAAAAATGCTTTTTTGAACCTTCTAATTCAGGCTCCGGCCTTAAGTGTCAAATTGGGCCACTCGACAGTTTTTCGTTCGTCTTTCTTTCAGGGGTGGTTTCCACCCTTACGTGAAAGAACTACGTGTCTAATAGTTTTCAACGCTTTGTCAAATACATGAGTTTCAACAAAATCGAAGGCGGACACTGAAGTGATGTTCCTTGTCAGTTGTCATCACTTACGATGATTTGCTTCCTTGAAAGGAAAAAACAAAGAAAAAAATGGCTTTTCTCGCTTGTTCGTTGCATCTGCCTTATCGTTTTGTTTGGCGTTCGATCGTGAAGGTTACACCGAGAAATCCGTGGCAGGACTCGGTGAGGGGTGACCTCAACGAGAGCGGCTTGAGTCCACCACCGCAAAAAAGACCGAGAAGTTATTCACCGGCCATGAGCAATCACATCGAACCAAAGTCGGATCTGCAGGAATCTCTTTTGGGCCAGGCACTCGAGGGAGGCCCGACGATACACACGACACCCAACAATAACGTGCAGGTAAATTGACCAGGCGATAAATCATCGATGCACCAAAATATCAACTGTGATAAAAAATAGTTCGAAAACATCGTAAGTGCCTCGGAATGGAGTTACCCAAATTGGAGTCATTTCTGAGCTTCCAGAGTTGGAAAAACTTCAATTTGCAAAAAAAATTAAAAACAGAAAAGTGCTTTTTAATGTTTCGGGAAATAAACAAAACCGGACTATCAACATTTCAAAAAAAAAAAAAAAAAACAATAAAACAAAAAAATCGAAAATGCGTTTTATTACGCGATGGGAAATTTTGTACTGATTCCAACGGTACCAAAAACGCATTTTCGATTATTTTTTTTGGAGATGCCGCCTTCTTCCACGTGACGGTAGAATATTCCTATTGCTATATTTTCGACGACCTTTTGAAAAATCTCACGTCAAATATCGATCGATGGGTCTTAACGGCGGGGTAAAGTTAATTCGGCGAAAAAAAAGGCATGTTTTTAAGATTTTTTTTGGCGTAACGAATAGTGTTCGTTTATTGAAAAATTTACACATAATAAAGTAACATTTGAACAACATTCTCCTAAATTTGCATTGCAAAATATTCAATATTGAGCGAGTGAAAATTAAACCCCGGAGGCGCCTCGAAAAAAAGTTGGTTTGCGGTGTGCACCATAACTCGCAACAGAATCATTTGAAACAAAAAAATCAAAATGCATTTGTTAAAGGAGATGTTTCTCGAGGTAATGACGGGAGGATTTTTTTTTTTCGATTTTTCGATTTTTCGTAGCACTTGGGAGCTAAAAACCCGATTTTCGCTAAAAAATCGGCTAATTTGTTGTTGAAAAATTAGTAATTATTAAAAAAAAAAACAAAAAAGATCTCGACAATACCTGGTGAATTATGTGAAGAAGTACTGTGCAAAATTTCAAAGCGATTGGTCCAGTAGATTTTGAGTTATCGTGCACACGGACTTCAAATATGACAAGTCTCAGAAAAACGGTTTGAAAAACGCAGAAGAGAAGAGAACGGCATGGAACAATAGACGCTCAAATACTCACAACTTCGTCAATTTTACTCCGATCGACTTGAAATTTTAACACAACAAAAAATTAAACACAAATGAAAAGAAAAAAAATGTTAATACTTTACCCCGCTCTTAAGAGGAGAGATCCCTTTGGCGAGAAAAAAAATTAATAATTTTTATGATTATTTTTTTAAAGGCAATATTTCTTCACTATTTTGAGACTAGGGTACGTTTTTTTTCTAAGACTTAGGGTACTTTTTGGGTGCTTTTCTTTTTGAGACTTGGGGTACGTTTTTCTTTCATTAACACTCACACGCAGTATATGAACCAAGAAAACGCGAGAAATGTTGAAAATCGATCGAATTAGAAGCTGGCGAACAAAGTCGGACTTAACCACACTACGTAAAATTTTTATTTTTCATTTTCGTGATTTACAAGCACACTTTTAGTAACTCCCAAAATATTTCGTATCAAATCCGGCTATAAACATCTCAAAATTGGTTAAAAACTGTCTTTTCGAGAGAAAATGCAGTTTTTAAGCAAAAAAGATTTTAATTGACGTAGTGTGGACAATTCCTGTTCTGTTCGCAGCTTTGTAACAAATACAATGAATTTTCCGAAAAAAGTAGCTACTTTGTACAGTGTAAAAATGCTTTTTTTTTTAATTTACAAAAACGATTAGGATGATGTTATAGATGATAAGGTTAGAAAGATTTACACCAAATTTCATCAGTATCGGTCAATTAGTTTTCTAGCTATACGTCACGCTAGTTTTGAAAATGCAATTTAGAACACCGTGCCATACCTTCGCCATTTTTAAAGACTAATTTTAAAGACAAAAAAATGGGGCCGGGTTGAAATTTCGAGCTTTGAATGATCACAACGCTCAAAACACCGAAAGAATAGTACCCCGAAAGATGAAAACTCCGAAAGAATTTTACACGAAAGACCAAAACTCCGAAAATCTGAATACCGTCATAATAATTCGGCTATGGAAGTTTTAAAAGTTTCAAAACTTTCAATAAATCGACGAATTATTTCACGAATGTTTTTTTTTATCAAGAAGTGATTTTACGTCAATTTTGAAATTTATCTAAACAATGTTATACGTTCTACATCATTTACAGTCAACTGTGTAGACTTTCGCTGGCATAATCTTGACGAACCTTGTAACTTCGGAACATTAAAATTAGGAATTTTAAACCGTCGGCGCATTCAAAGTTCGGAATTTCAAGCCGGCCCTCATGTCAAGATGATGCCAGCGAAAGTATACGCAGTTGACTGTAAATGATGCAGAACGTATAACATTGTCTAGACAAATTTCAAAATTGACGCAAAATCGCTTCTTAATAAAAAAAAATTCTTTAAATAATTCGTCCATTTATTGAAAGTTGTGAAACCTTTAAAACTTCCATAGCCGAATTATTTTGACGGTGTTGAGATTTTCGGAGTTTTGGTCTTTCGTGTAAAATTCTTTCGGAGTTTTGATCTTTCGGGGTACTATTCTTTAGGAGTTTTGAGCATTCTAACCATTCAAAGTTCGGAATTTCAAGCCGGCCCCATCTTGAATTTTGGAACATTAAAATTCGGAATTTTAAACCGTCGGAGCATTTAAAGTTCGGAATTTCAACCGGGCCCCAAAAAAATACCATGTGACAGCCAAAAGTAGTAACAAAATATACCCTTAGTCTCCAACAACGAAGAAAACTTTCAGAAATTTTTTAAGGGGCTATACCAGTGTGAACGCTGAAAATTTGGGTGATTTTCGGGATTTTTTTGGAAGAAAAGTACTCAATTAAATGTTTCGGAAAATTAAGAATATATTCGGCTATATTTGACCTATATTACATATTTTTTTCATAGAAAAATATTGAGATCCAAGCGACTTATGCGCTGCCCTCGAAGGCGCCAAAAAAAAAAAGTTCCTCCACTGCTGACATGATTCCGGCCAATTGAGTAGCTGAAACCGAAAAAGGAAAAAAATGTCGATAAACGGGAAGGTATTTCCTGTACAATGACGTAGGATTTTCGAAAAATATCAAAATCTAACAAAATGGCGTAGTTGTGAAAAAAAGTCTGTTTTCTTGCCTATAAAATGATCGTTTTTTTCAATGCCAAATCATCCATTTTCATCCAATCAAAAATATCCTACGTCATTGTAGAGTAAATATATTCAAGAGTACTCAGTTCAAATTTCAAGTCAATCGGATAATTGTTCTTTTCGTTACAACGTCAGCAAATTTGAAAAATCTCATTTCGAGAAAAATGCGTTTGAAGATTTAAGTATCGATTTTTGCAATATAAAATGATATTTACCAAAAGAACTGCTAAGTATAAACTGTCGAAAAAGCCAAAAAAAAATTGGTTTTTTTAAGTGTCACACTGGTATAGCCCCTTAAAAAGAAATAACTAAAAACAATTTTATTTTCTCGCCTAAAGGTATAGGCGAGAAATAAAATCCCTTAAAATTCCTTAAAATCCCGTACTTCGATGAAGAGCATTAGCAAGCTTTTCAGCAATTCAATGACCCTTCGTTATTGCAATTTCATTAATGGCCCAGTCAACTTTGGAGCCACGAAAAAGAGGCTATTTTCGCGATTTTTTTTTGAGGATTTTATAAAAGATATGAATATAGTTGTTGAGCTTGATAAATAAAGTATATATATAAAGATATATAATATATAAAGATTTATCTTATATATTATCTTTATCTTATATTATTATCTTTATCTTATAAATATAAGATAAAGATTTATCTTATATTTATCTTTATATAAGATATATAAAGATAAATAAAGTATATATATAAAGATATGAATATAGTTGTTGAGCTTGATAATATAAGTTGTTGAGCTTGATAAATAAAGTCTTGAAATACATTTTAAAAAAATGTATTCTTTTTTATTCATTTTTAAGTACAAAAACTATAGTTTAACGTAACGCCTCAAAAATAGGTGGGCTGGGTAGCTCCATCACAAGTCGGCAACGGCTTGTCCGAAACAAAAAAATCAAAGTCCATTAGATTCAGTATGACACCAGGTACAAAATGACCCTCGGATATAATGTTCTATCAAAAAATAAAAAAAATGGCAGATGAAAAACGAAAAAAGTACAAAAAAACGCGTTTTTTTCGCAATTTTTCGCAAAAAAAAAGAGTAAAAATCAAAATTTTAAAACCATCGAGGGTCATCTTCGTTGCGAATCATGTTTACAATATGTGGTTCAAATTTCAAGAGAATCGGTTTATTAGTTTTAGAGATACGATGGAGCTAAATTTTGAAAACGTTGTTTCGAGAAAAACGCGTTTGAAAAGTTTATACCATGAAAAACACTTACCTAAAGGGCGGGGTAAAGTATTAAAATTTTTTTTTTTCATTTTTTTTAAATTTTTTAAATGAATGCATAATATATCAAGAATATTGTGTTAAAATTTCAAGTCGATCGGAGTAAAATTGACGAAGTTATGAGTATTTGAGCGTCTATTGTTCCATGCCGTTCTCTTCTCTTCTGCGTTTTTCAAACCGTTTTTCTGAGACTTGTCATATTTGAAGTCCGTGTGCACGATAACTCAAAATCTACTGGACCAATCGCTTTGAAATTTTGCACAGTACTTCTTCACATAATTCACCAGGTATTGTCGAGAGCTTTTTTGTTTTTTTTAAATAATTACTAATTTTTCAACAACAAATTAGCCGATCTTTTTAGCGAAAATCGGGTTTTTGGCTCCCAAGTGCTACGAAAAATCGAAAAATCGAAGAAAAAAAATCCTCCCGTCATTACCTCGAGAAACATCTCCTTTAACAACTGCATTTTGATTTTTTTGTTTCAAATGATTCTGTTGCGAGTTACGGTGCACACCGCGAACCAACTTTTTTTCGAGGCGCCTCCGGGGTTTAATTTTCACTCGCTCAATTTTGAATATTTTGCAATGCAAATTTAGGAGAATGTTGTTCAAATGTTACTTTATTATATGTAAATTTTTCAATAAACGAACACTATTCGTTACGCCAAAAAAAAAATCTTAAAAACATGCCTTTTTTTCGCCGAATTAACTTTATCCCGCCGTAAACTCAATCGGCAATTTCCGCACCGTACCAAACCCCTTCCGTGTGCTCGTCATCGTCGATTTCTTCAAGTCTTGCTTGCTTTCGATTTTTTGAAATTTTCAAACTCGTCTGGCCCCTTAAACCAAACGTGGTGATGCGCTCCTCGTCTTTTGTATCGCAAGAAAGGACAAATTCGAATGACGTTCGCAGGCACAGTCAACGGGTGAGGATTCGAATTCGATGTCGGACAACGAGGAGGACACGTCGAACAACGACGGTATGCTCAATTCCGTGAAAACCGAGCCGAGCGACATCCTCAATGACTCCATGGAGCATCATCGCAGCACGTTTCCGGCTGCGCTGTTGGGTCTCCAAGGTAAAACCGATTCGCCGAGGCGTACCTTCTATTCGCGTTATTCAACGGACACGGAAAGTTCGATACGAACTCGACAACGGCGAGAAATGAGAAAAAACAAACGAATCAAGAAGATTTATCTCACGAAGAAACGTCATTTGTTCGCAGGACTGATGCCAGGTCCGTCGGGAATCCACGCGGCGAATCAGGATCCAAACTATGGTGAGTTTCCTAAAAAAAAAAAAAAAAACTTACGCAATGAAATACTAATCGATCGAATTTAAGTTTTTTTTCTTTCGAACGAACAATAATATCCAGCCATTAACGGTCATAAGCCCCCCCCTGACTAGTATCCTCCCGTCGTTCCTACGACTCTGGTCTCTCGTTGTTGCGTTGAATGCATGGAACTCTCGTACCTCTCACAGAAAAAAAAAAATAACTTCCCGCAGCCCGTCCCCCCGCTCGTATCTTCCCGATTTTCGGTCTCGTTTTCCCGTCCCAACTCCTCGCGCCCTCTGCCATTCCGAGGAACGGTGAGTAACGCGCGTGCCCGAATCGTCGCGAACGACTTTGAACTCGTTCCGAGCGATTCTCGTTGCCCGAGAACGAGAAACGATCGAGAGCCGTAATTTACAATTAAAAGAAAAGAACAGAAAAAAAAAACAAAAAAGAAACGAGTAAAGATAAGCGTTGATTCGATAGTTCTTAAGCGGCCTTGAAAAACAAAAGAAAAACAAGTCCCGCGTGTGTTCGGGCTGACGGAAGATCGCACTCGATGCAAAGATCTCAAATTGGAAAAATGTTAAACTCAAGGAATGCTCATCGAAAAGGCCAAAAAAAAAAACAGAAAAAAGCCGCTCGAGTTTCTGTCCCATGACGAGCCAGTACGTAGACGAAGCAAACACACGAACACTCCAAACGAATTGGCAATGCAAACAAACAAAAAAGTCGAAAAAAAATGATATCTAATGAAACAGGAACCACAGCATCGCAGAGCCATCAGGCGCGGGGGAGAGCGAAAGAGGCGGAAGAGATTCCACGGATCTCGAAAGCGAGAAAAGGAGTGAATTGAGGGGTGGGCTAAGGCACGAGTGGATTGTATGAAATTGAACGAAATTAAAGACGGGTCGGAAGTGGGGCGTGTGTAGATAAGAGGAAAGAAAGAGTGTGCAAGGCAGAGCGGACAAGTGCTTTTGTGATGCAGAGAGAGAGAGAGAGAGAGAGAGGGTGGAGGCAGGTGGAATGGAGGCAAAAAAGGCAATGAAAATAAAAACATGGAAGGTGAATTGAATTAAAGAGAGATAAAGAAAGGAAAGGCGAGAAAAGTGGAAGTGCGGAGGAGAAACGTTAGTGTTTAAGGGATCGTTCGAGAATTGGGCCGAGGACTGAAATTGGCTGATGGGTTCCAGGGCGCTGGCAGCCGCCGCCCTCCGATGGGAACGGTTCGTGCTCGAGTTCCGGCTGGTTGGCAAACACCGCTGGCGGCACCACCAGCACAACGAGGAACGCTCACCCCGGAACCCATCCAGCCGACAAGCAGGATTTCACAACGACGCTATCCCTGTCGACGGGCTCCACGACGCTGACGCGCCTCCATCATCATCATCATCAGCACCAACATCAGCAGCAACAACAGCAGTTGCATCATCTGGACAATCAGCAGCAGGCGGCCGCGCTCAATTCTCTGAGCGCCCTGAACAGCGAGCAGCTGAACGCGATGCACCAGAAACTGCAGAACAATCTGCAGAGCCTCCAGCAACAGGTGACCGCGACCGGATCGACGAGCCTCGTGAAAAGCACCACCGAGCAGCTCAACATGATGCTCCAGTCTTGCGCCAAGCAGCAAAAACACGTGAAGCATCATCAGCTCGAGACTGGCATAAGTCAGCTGTTGAATCAGATACGAGATCCGTACACCCAACATCATCAGCATCAGCAGCAGATGGGCGCCATTGGCATCGACTCTATAGGCCTCAACGGCAAACCAAAGTGTCCCGAGTGCGGCAAAATATATTCGAACAATTCCAATCTCAAGCAGCACATCGTTAACGTTCACACTATACAGACCGAGTACATATCATGCCACGTGTGCAACAAACAGTTCAAGACGAAGCAGTATCTTCAGATACACCTGCTGTCGATGCACGGCATCAGAAAGCGAAAGAGCTATCCGGTTTATCAGTCGGCACAGACGCTCGCCCAACAGCTCCAGCAAGCTGCCAATTCCGGCCAAATGAGCCAACAATACGCCTCGTCCGACAGTTGGACGGACGAGAAGAATTGATACGAGAGACGGACCAAAGAGTCGATGGGATACGTTTGAACGCACGTGTGCATCACTGGCCCTCGGGGCGCGATGTCAATCGTCTCGCGCCGGCAAACGACACGGAAATGTACACTGTTACTTCGGATACGCGTCGATCCGTGACGCGGCTCGTCTCCGGCGGAAAGCACTTGCGCGAAGTCACTCTTGAGACCTCAGGCCACACGGGTATAAAATCTCGCGAATTTGAGGCGAGACATCGCTTTGGGAGCGTGAAACATCGGTATTTTTCGCGGGGCGCGATGTCAATCGTCTCGCGCCGGCAAACGACACGGAAATGTACACTGTTACTTCGGATACGCGTCGATCCGTGACGCGACTCGTCTCCGGCGGAAAGCACTTGCGCGAAGTCACTCTTGAGACCTCAGGCCACACGGGTATAAAATCTCGCGAATTTGAGGCGAGACATCGCTTTGGGAGCGTGAAACATCGGTATTTTTCGCGGATTTTTTTTAGAGGGGATAAAATAATCTGATCATTTTCAAATTTGGACATGAGTTTACTATAACTGTCAAGTTTGAAACAACATTTTTTTTTTGGGATGACCACAAAATGGCGGCGTTATTAAGGGTCTTCGGACGCGTGGTTTCCGCGACATCGAAAAGTGCTGCAGTTGTCACTCGTTTTCCGTTGATCTGGAAAAGATTTAACAAGTGTCATTCGTTTACTGACGTATCAAGGGGAAGGATATGCCTGAAAAATGATGAAAAAGTGCAAAATTGAAAATTTGGGAGCCTCTTTACTCCAAAGTTCGAATTTTCGATCATTTTTTCGATATATTTGAGCCCAAACAAATTATTTATTTACACGATACCTTTCAAACTTTAGGTATATCCTTCCGATAATATTACTGAGAGTAACCTCCCAAAATTTCGTCCAAATCGGTCGATAACTTTTTGAGCCACAACACGAGCAGTTTTTGAAAAAGTCGTTTCGAGATCATCGCGTTTGATGTTTATTTCGAGTTTTCCTTTGGTCAGTACACTCTTTGGGTATTACTTCCGAAATATGTTTAAAAAATCGATTTTTTGAAAACTCTAAAGGGTTTTCTCGCCATAACTATTTTTCCTCGTATGAAAAAGTGATTCACTCGTAAAATTAATTACACGCTTATTTAGCACGAATATCAAGCTGTTAGACATTTTTTTTCGCTGTACAAAATGGTTGTCTAATATTTTCTTTTGTTATTTTTTTTTAGGCGCTCCGCGGCGTGTCATTTAGCATCCGCAATTTTTTGTGAATTGAAAAAATATCGTTTTATTCAAAAGTTGTAGGTATTTGAACTTACAAATGGAAAATTGTTGAAGTTATTTGTCACGCCAATGGGAAAAATCTGTTTCGAGAAGTTTCGAGTAGTCGGCGATTTTGAACATCGAAAAAAAAAAGTTCCAACAGCTTGATATTCATACTAAATAGATGTATAATTAATTTGACGACTGAATGACTTTTTCATACGGAAAAAAATTGTCAGTTTCGACTATGATTTTAGCCCCGTTACCTAAGGCCTCAAGGCGAAGAGGATCTACCACGTGACATATGAGTGCGAGAGAGATAGCTAAAATTTTCGAACAGACATTTCTCAGCGATGAATAATATTTAGGGAAAAAGGAAACCCTCGAGAGCTCTGCATCAGGGAATTCTCCAGAGCCTAATGTCTGTCCTAAAAAAATTAACCATCAACGAGAAAATTGAGTTGTAAAATTTGTGAGGTTATGTTGACCATGTGCATGGTTACTTTTTGCCACGAGGATATCTCGCGTGTCGGCCATTTTGCGGTGATTGATACGTGCTTGCGTGGAACCAAAGTTCGGCAAACGTTGACCAGAGGGCTGAAGATCGAACGAACCCTTCGGCGGAGACTCAGGCGCTCGATCGATTTGTGATCTGAGATCTTGAAGATCGCGACTGGATCGTTGGTTGTCTTTTGGCACGCGACGAGCCATTCCCGGGCTTCAACCAGGGTACGCGTGAAAGGGCTTTGCGGAAAAGGCGTTTTTTCATTTTCCGAGACACATTGGCAAGGGCAAGACATATTCGGTGGGCTGGGCAAGAGCCGTGGTTAGGTGGACTAGCGCCATTTGATCCAGACGTTTCATCGAACATTGGGAGTCTCGCGCCTGAGGATATTTCGACGAGTCATCGCGAATGAGAAGACTACTTACCGTATTCTGAGACCCGGAAGAATTCACAGCGAGTCAGTCGCTCATACGTAGAATCCCGATCGATCGTCTGTGGGAGGGAGAAATAATGACCTGGCCTGAAATAGCACTCGTCTCGCTCGGAGGAGACTTTGGTAGACGGTTCTCGCTCACTTTGGCGCATGCAATTGTCCGGCTCTCGTGTTTACGCGGCAAGGGTTGTTTTGGGAAGTTTGGCCGGGGAGAATGCTGGGCTGCAGGGATAAAAAGGGAGGCAAACATCGCGCGAGAAGCAGGAGTAATGGGGGAGTATAAAAAGCGAGTACTGTATTGATCTCGTCGATTCGACAAACAGTGTGCGTGCCTGTTGTATTAAAGCTTTTCTCTTTCTTGCTCACTCTCACTCTCTCTCTCTCTCTTTCTCTCTGTATCAGCAGGCTTTACTTTCGTAACTCACCACGTCTATACATCCAACCCAGCCCCATCAGCCGCGGCACTTGAGCCTCTCCGTCTTTCTCTCGCTTTCATTCGATTCTCCATCTCCCTTTCGTCCCCTCATCTCACTCCCACGCGGTCCCTCTCGCAAATTCGTTTCACGGAGGTTGTTTTTTTTTTCCTCCCTCGCACTGGCTGTGCACATTGAGTAGTTTCGTGCGCCACAGACCAGACCAATCTGCCGGACGTGAACCGTGATATTATTCCCGGGGGTTGTGGAGCCGTACGTGTGTGCACGTGTGCAAACGTACACGCGCTTTTTCCTTCGTCCGGGGAATCTCCACCCTCTCGTCGATTGCTATTTTTATGAACAAATACGGACAAAGGTGTTGAAAAATGGACGACTGCTGGGGGGGCTGGACGTTGGTAAAACGTCGAGAGTTGCGGCTGAACACTCACGTCAAGGGGCTATACCAGTCTGGACGCTGAAAAGTTGGGTGATTTTCGAGAATTTTTCGGAAGTACTCCGTTAAATGTTTCGGAAAATTAAGGGCCCACTTTGGAGCCACAAAAAAGGCTATTTTCGCGATTTTTTTTTTGAGGATCTTGTAAAAGATATGGATATAAAAGTTGAGCTTGATAAATAAAGTCATGAAATACATTTAAAAAACAATTAATTCATTTTCATTCATTTTTTGGTACAAGAAGTATAGTTTAACGTAACGCCTCGAAAATAGATGGGCTCGGTAGCTCCATCACAACTCGGCAACGGCTTGTCTGAAACACAAAAATCAAAGTCCGTTAGATTCAGTATGACACCAGCTACAAAATGACCCTCGGATATAAAGTTTTATCTAAAAATAAAAAAATGGCAGATGGAAAACGAAAAAAGTAAAAAAAACGCGTTTTTTTCGCAGTTTTTCGCAAAAAAAGAGTAAACATCAAAATTTTAAAACCATCGAGGGTCATATTGTTGCGAATGATGTTTAGAATATGTGGTTCAAATTTCGAGAGAGTCGGTTTATTAGTTTTGGAGATACGATGGAGCTAGATTTTGAAAACGTTGTTTCGAGAAAAACGCGTTTGAAGTTTACACTATGAAAAACTCTTACCTAAACTCAATCGGCAATTCCTGCACCGTACAAAATCCGTTCTGATTTTTCATCATCGTCGATTTTTTCGAGACTTGCTTGCTTTCGATTTTTTGAAATTTTTCAAAGTGGACTGGCCCCTTAAGTATATATTGGGTTATATTGGATCTATATTGGATAATTTTTTCATAGAAAAATATTAACGGCGGGGTAAAGTTAACTCGGCGAAAAAAAGGCATGTTTTTAAGATTTTTTTTTGGCGTAACGAATAGTGTTCGTTTATTGAAAAATTTACATATAATAAAGTAACATTTGAAGAAAATTCTCCTAAATTTGCATTGCAAAATATTCAAAATTGAGCGAGTGAAAATTAAACCCCGGAGGCGCCTCGAAAAAAAGTTGGTTTGCGGTGTGCACCATAACTCGCAACAGAATCATTTGAAACAAAAAAATCAAAATGCATTTGTTAAAGGAGATGTTTCTCGAGAGAATGACGGGAGGATTTTTTTTTTCGATTTTTCGATTTTTCGTAGCACTTGGGAGCCAAAAACCCGATTTTCGCTAAAAAAAATCGGCTAATTTGTTGTTGAAAAATTAGTAATTATTAAAAAAAAAACAAAAAAGCTCTCGACAATACCTGGTGAATTATGTGAAGAAGTACTGTGCAAAATTTCAAAGCGATTGGTCCAGTAGATTTTGAGTTATCGTGCACACGGACTTCAAATATGACAAGTCTCAGAAAAACGGTTTGAAAAACGCAAAAGAGAAGAGAACGGCATGGAGCAATAGACGCTCAAATACTCATAACTTCGTCAATTTTACTCCGATCGACTTGAAATTTTAACACAATATTCTTGATATATTATGCATTCATATAAAAAAATGTTTAAAAATGAAAAAAAAATGAAATACTTTACCCCACCCTTAAGATCCAAGCGAATTATGCGCTGCCTTCGGAGGCGCCAAAAAAAAAGTTCCTCCACTGCTGACATGATTTCGGTCGATTGAATAGCTGAAATCGAAAGAGAAAAAAATGTTAAACTGGAAGGTATTTCCTGTACAATGACGTAGGATTTTCGAAAAATATCAAAATCTAACAAAATGGCGTTGTTATGAAAAAAATGTCTATTTTCTTGCCTATAAAATGGTCGTTTTTTTCAATGCCAAATTGTCAATTTTCATTCGATCAAAAATATCCTACGCCATTGTAGAGGAAATATATTCAAGAGTACTCAATTCAATTTTCAAGTCAATCGGATAATCTCATTTCGAGAAAAACAGGTTTAAAAATTTAACTATCGATTTTTGCAAGGTAAAACGATGAGATACGGCCTTAACATTTTTACAGGATATTGTTGAAAGTATAAACTATCGAAAAAGGCAAAAAAAAAACGATTTTTTGAAAGTGTCACACTGGTATGGTATCTATGGTAGCCCCTTAATCGATCGATACATTAAGCCATTTGAAAAAACGACGTTTCCAACGATGACCAGACAAATACGAGGATGTCACGATAATCTCGCTCTTCACGGAACGTGGCAACGAAGCGGATCGAAGAAGTCAAATGTTCGACTCGAACCGTAGGCTTGGACTTTGCCATCCTGCAAATCCAACCTGAAGATGCGAGCAAACTCGGGGACTTGTCCAATTCCGCGCGGTCGAATGTTTCCACGAATCTCTATCATTTATCGTCGGGGGATCTCTCTCGGTGTTGTCTGTCACAAAAGAGCCTCGCCTCGAGACCCTTGGGGACCTAATGGATATTTTTATTTTGGCTCGCCACTGCTCCCCTTGACGCCACTTTATTTCGGTGCTTTTTGCTTTCAAACTTCTGGCGTCCTCGGTATCAATTGCGACTAGATCGAAAGCTTCTGCACTGATGAACAATCCAGCTGACTCTTCGTCACTGAGATTTCTTCGTCACGGATCAGGGCTGACTTTAGCTCGAAGAAACATCTATATTGATGAATTGGGCAAACCCAAGGATTTTGTTATCAAACCTGCTATAGTGAAGAATACCAGGTGTGGAACTATGAAAGCGGAACTTCATTTTGTAAAAATTACACGTCTGTTGTTTGAAAATGATAAAGAATATTTTTGCAAAATAATCTCCATTGCTAGTTATACATTTTTCCCACCTCTCCGGCAGTTTATGAATGCCACGCCAAAAAAAAAAACAGTTCTTCTTTTGAAGCGAACCAGTTGTCGAGCCATTTCCGTAGATTTTCATACGAACTGAAGCGTTGTTTAGCGAGAGCGTGTCCCATTGATGCGAATAGATGATATTTGGACGGAGCCAAGTCTGGAGAACAAGCCGCAAGTGCAAGTATTTCCCAACTGAACGCCTCGATCGTTTCCCTGACACGTTTTGCTGTGTGTGATGGAGCATCATCATGGAGCAAAATGACTTTGTGTCGCCTTTTTTCCATATTTCGGTGCATTCAAACGAATGGAGACGGCTTTCTGCGTCACATTCAATTGATCCGCGAGTTCTTGTTGACTTTGAGTATTATCTTCATCCAATGAGGCTTGCGATTCGTTGTCTGCGAACTTTTTCGGTGGTTTCCCACGTTCATCGTTTCTTACGTCAAAATCACCACTTTTGAATTTTTTGAACCACTCGAAACACTTCGTTTTACCAAGAGCATGCTCACCGTAAGCTTCGACAAGCATTCGATGCGATTCTGCAGGAGTTTTCTTCAAATGATAACGGAAAACCAATGCTGTCCGCAACTCGTAGTTCGTAGGCACAAAACTCGACATGTTTAAGGTTATAGAAAAACATGCCGGTGTAGGGAACTTGGTTTGTTGTGTGTTGAAAATCTTCGTCAGCTGTTAGAGGGAGATGATGGCGCTGCAGAAGCGATCTTACCGTCCCTAAACTGATGGCTAGCACCATCTATAGAGAAATTCCGATTTCATACTTCTAAACCTGCTAGATGGATACTTAGTGGACATCTGCAAATGCAGGTATCAGTTCTAAGTATCCTTCTAAGTATCAGTCGATTCTTGCACGAAAAAAACATCTGTTTTGGAGACTTAGGAAAACATCTGTCTACCAAACCTCCTATAGGGGAAAATAGACGGATACTTAGCGAACATCTGCAAATGCAGGTATCAATTGCGACTGCATCAAACGTTTCTGCACTGACGACCAATCTAGCTGACGCTTTGGCATTGAGATCTCTACATCACTGATGATCAGAGTCGATTCTAGCACGAAAAACATCTGTTTTGGAGACTTAGGAAAATGTTTTGTTACCAAACCTGCCATAGTGGAGAATAGACGGATACTTAGCGGACATCTGCAAATGCAGGTATCAATTGCGACTACATCAAACGTTTCTGCACTGACGACGAATCTAGCTGACGCTTTGGCATTGAGATCTTTACATCACTGATGATCAGAGTCGATTCTAGCACGAAAAAACATCTGTTTTGGAGACTTAGGAAAACATGTGTTTACCAAACCTGCTATAGTAGAGAATATACGGATACTTAGCGAATATCTGCAAATGCAAGTATCAATTGCGACTACATCAAACGTTTCTGCACTGATGACCAATCTAGCTGACGCTTTGGCATTGAGATTTCTACATCACTGATGATCAGAGTCGATTCTAGCACGAAAAAACATCTGTTTTGATGACTTAGGAAAGTGTTTTGTTACCAATCCTGCTATAGTGGAGAATAGAGGGATACTTAGCGGACATCTGCAAATGCAGGTACCGATTGCGACTACATCAAACGTTTCTGCACTGACGACCAATCTAGCTGACGATTTGGCATTGAGATCTTTACATCACCGATGATCAGAATCGATTCTAGCTCTAGACCCATCGACTTTTAAGACTTGGGCAAACTTATCGTTTCCAAAGCTATCGTAAACGATTGGTGGCTACTTAGCGGACATCTGCAAATGCGTCCGTGGCAGATGACTCTTCAAGCATCGAAATGGTTTTGCCTCAAATCGCGTCCCAATTGGCTCGGATAATTTGTAAATATTTCGTTTACGATCTCATTCGCATTCGGTCCGAACCTTCATTACTCCCCATGCCCTGATCTTTGCCCTGCTCACTTCGACGTGCACGGTGAGGGATGTTTTAGTTTCTCCGGGGACAGAGGCAACTACCGACGCGGATTAGGGTCATCCATCACTCGGGATTCGATCTCGATAAGGCCTTGCTCTTGGCTCTTCTCGTTTACGCCTTTTCTCTCGGCTCATCTAACGATTCTTATCTCCATTGCTGAGTCCCTTTGCCGCGTCTTGTGCCCTACTTGGAGCGTAGCAACGCTCGGATGCGGACCTACGTACGTTCGGGAAAATCCCGGGAATATGTGCGGACTCCTCGGATCGAGATTGTAAAAGAGCGTGGATAAATTTAGCCACGTGAACGGGGGACGGGAGTTTAGGTGAACTTGAAGAACACTTGCTCGCTCCGGTTTCTTCATGGCCAGGCAGGGGGAAAAAACGCGAGGATAATGCTCGAGTTCTTTCTTTCTGCTACCTCAGCTCACTCGGGTCTTTCAGACAGAAATAAAAGACGCAATTTCGAGCCCTTCCAGTCTACTCGATCCTCTGTGCTGCCTTTTTTAGCACTTCGATGATCAATTTCAAGCGGGCTACATTTCTCCGTCACTTTGTTCTCTCCGTATCTTTAATTCTCCTGGCTGATAGAAAAGTTCTATTCTCGCGATGAAAAAAAACATTCCTTCGGCTTAGGGATCCTCTTAATACTCGATCAAACTTTCGATTTATGACGTCCGCGACTGAATTTCACGACGCTTCGAGTCTAATGAATTCATCGCGAGAATACGGGAAGGTTTTTTATCCTCTCCTCTTTTTTCGAGTGTTCCAATAATATGTATTCCGGTCCCGCTCCTCGATTTTCACCCCCTTGCAGCCTCGGATCCATTATTCTTATCGTCATTCTCTTCCAATTCATTCTTTTATCCGGCTATATCGATTCGAGCTCGCTCGCACGTCCCTTCCCTCTTGCTGGCTTCGACAATTCGTCGATCCTCCCTTCGACCAATCCCTTATCATCGAAGGATCTCTATAGCTTTCCATCCTCGTCTTTTCCTAATGACCCTGACGTTTCCTTCGATTTCCAGGCCTCTTGCCCCCCCCTCCCAGGAAATTCACCCCACCCGATTAACAACGAAAGGCAAGGGAGGACGAGAGAGAGAGAGAATCCAGACACGCACGGCGATTGTTGAAGGGGTGACATTGCACGACGTACGGAGGCGAACTGCTTTCACCCTCTCGCTAACCCTATTCCACCCACTATAAATCGAAGGTCGACTCAAATGTCAGTCTATTACGAAAACCGTCGATAATTGTTCTTCCACAATTGGCCATTGTTCAACAGCCAAAAAATTCATTACTTTTTCTTTTATTCGCCAGAAATATTGTCCCGTCGAATATTCTCACCCTAGAAGCGCTGGCGGAATGCTCATGTATTGACAATCGATTCCCACCCCATCCCCCCCCCCCCCCCATTGGAGCTCGTCGTTGCTCTCTTTACGGACGCAAAACGCGTCAGTACCACGTGCTCCGGCCACTTTTTTTCGATCACTGACGTGTCGCTTTCTCGCACCCCTCGTGCTTCTTGCCAAAGAAAAAAAAAAGATTGATTAAGCACGCGGCCTCGTGGAGTACACGCGGGGTGTTACTCCCAAGTGCGTACGAAGCAACGCAAACACGCGTATATGTGTGTGTGTGTGTGCTGGCCCCTTCTTCATACATGAGCAAGAACGGTGAAGAAGGAACACGAGGGTTACCTTATATTAAAAACGTGACCAGACATAAGGGATGAAACGACGAAGCTCCCAGGAAAACAACCCTCTTCCTATCTCACTATCCGTCTCCCTCTCTCTCTCTCTCTCTCTCTCTCTCTCTCTCTCTCTCTCTCTCTCTCTCTCTCTCTCTCTCTCTCTCTCTCTCTCTCACTCTTCAACCCCTGAATATCTCGCGTCTTACTTGGCTGGTCTATCCGACACGCGTTTTGCCTCCAAATGAATCGTTCGGACCACACGCGCGTCGATTCCATCGGGAGTAGACAGAAGGCGTCTCTAAACACCCCTTATTCCGTTCAAATACGAAACCCACCCCTCGTGCAAGACTCCCTCGCAATGTTGGCCTCGATATTGCCCGGCCAACTTCACGTTCGAACTTGTAATGCTCGCCGTTCAATCTCCTCTCCCTCAGAATTCTCGACACATCGACGTTTTCCAGGAATTTTCAAGGCAACGAAAATTGATGACACTGAAGTTTGCATCGTTGCAACGTTTTTTTTTTTCTTCAATTCTCGATTTTTGATGATCAACTAGTTGCTTTATGTGTTTGGTGAACAATGAACATGGGCCCGCCATGGAAGTCTCCCGGAACTCACCCTTAGGAGGGGGTGAAAAATGGAAAAACTTATATCGAGCGATGTGCGTCTATCATATGTTTTCTTTTTCGATAAATCCATTGGGGAGCTCGAAAAAGTAGAGTGAACGAATTTAGCCTTTAGTAGAGTGAACGAATTTAGAACTTTTTCGAGTAGAGGAGGCCACCCTTAGGAGGGGGTGAAAAATCGAAAAAATTGTATCGACTGATGTACGTCCATCACGCGTTTTCTTTTTCGATAAATCTATTGGGGAGCTCGAAAGAGTAGAGCAAAAAAATGTAGACCTTTTTCGAGTAGAGGGCGCCACCCTTAGGAGGGGGTGAAAAATCGAAAATGACAAAATTACATTGATGCCTCCCAGTTACGTGAATCATCGTGAAGCTTGTTTCGTTGGAACGCAATGGAAATTCATTTTCGAGTTTCACCAATTTCCTTTAGGGGAGTTCAGGGGGGAGATGCCTTTTGGCGAGGAAAAAATTGCTGATGTTCATGATTTTTTTTAAAGGAAATATTTCTTCACCATTTTCTACCACTTACATGGTATTTTTGTAAATTTTGTTAATCTTTACAAATGGCGGAGGTATTGCACGGTCTTCTAAAATGGTGCTGAAGTTTTCAACGTTGGAATGCAGCAATATTCTTCTATATTTTTTTATTTCGTCATTTTTTTTACCGTCCAAACTCTTCCTTTCCTGATTAAAGTTGTCGATCCCTAAAAAGGACGTTCAAAAATGATTCAAAGAGTTTGTAGCTTTAATGTCGTGAAAAAAAAATAGAGCACTACGAAAACAATGTAATTTCGTTGCATCCCAACGGTGCAAACTTCAATACCATCTTCTAAACGGGATGCGGCTGATGTCAAACGGCGTGACACGTAGCGTCGGCGGGATTAATCTGAAAAAAACCAACAAAGATTTTTCTTTCCTCAACACTCATACGCGGAATATGACCCAAGAAAAAGTGATAAACATTGAAAATCGATGAGGGCGGACGTTTTGAAACAAAAATATTGAATTTTCCGAAAAAAATTGCTACTTTTTGCATTCAAAAAAATACTTTTCGTTTAATTTTCAAAAACGTTCAGGTTCATATCTTAGACAGTGAGGTTAGAAAGATTTATACCAAATTTCACCAGAATCGGTCGATTAGTTTTTTAGCTATACGTCACGCCAGTTTTTTAAATTCAGTTTAGAAGACCGTGCCATACTTCCGCCATTTTTAAAGATGGATTTTTCAAAAAATTCCATATAACACCCAAAAGTAGTAATAAACCATACCCCAAGGCTAAAATATTCTGAAGAAACCTTTCCTTTAAAAAAAAAAATCATGAAAAATCAGCAAACTTTTCCCGCGCCTAAAGGTATCTCCCCCCTTAAGCTCGGACCACTACGCGAATATTTCTTACGATTCCTAGCAATCTACAATCTGAATCTCCAAAACATAATTTCCGTTGCTGATAAAGAACCAAAAAAAAACATTTTTTCGTAACATTTCAACGATGCAAGCTTCAACCCCGTTGCGATTCGTTGATTTGATAGCCTCCACGCGTCGTGGAAACTTCGATACAAGGCGAAAAAGTCGGTACGATGAAAATAAAGCTGAACAAAAAATGAGGTGCATCGCCGGAGCCAGTTAACCGTCTTGCCGAGGGCATGTGTACGTATCATCGTTACGAAAGCTTTGCAAGTTTGATTGAAATTCGAGGATGTTAGGCGAGCCGTGAGATAGGGATTCGTCGGGAGGTGAAAAAAGGCGTGTGGGAAATGGGCAAGTTGCCGGATAGCGATGTTACGGATTTCAACGTCGAACTTCCCACATCTCTTTGCCTCACTTCACCCTCTGGCTCCTTCTCTCGCGATCACACCCGCGTATCTTTCGGGGCGCTCTTTTCCTCGCTCGGCCACCCAACACTCTCCGTCTTTCCATCAATCGTTCGAGACAAACGAAAAAAAAAAAAAAAAAACAGCGCAACAGTAACGATACAGTGACCCAAAATAATTGGGCCTTTCTCACCCTTAGCTGTCAAACGTCACACACAGACGAAAATAGATAGAACTATAGGCTTCGTTCTTGAATTCTTCATGACGTTTTCTCGGATATTCCTCAGGGATTCTTCCAAATTTGAGGCACATGATCTCTCTCTCTCTCTCTCTCTCTCTCTCTCTCTCTCTCTCTCGTCCTACTCGCCTTCTCTCATTTTCCCCTTCGTATAACCGATGTCCGAGAGACCTTCCATCAATTTCACGAAACTTGTCGCCCCTTTATCCTCAACCATAACGAAGAATGACCCGCTGCCACTCAAATTCCAAGTCTTTCCTCGCGTCACACCACCACTGCGGGGCCAAATACACTGCTGATTGATCGCCAAATTATTCGGACGAATTCACTGCTGCATCAGAATCTTAACGCTACTGAAATCCCACGTCACCCAAAGGCGTAAAATAGCCATTAATTGGCAAGAAAAAATAACCTTGTACCTAAAAGAGCGATGTTGTTGAAGTTAGCATCGTTGGAACGCAACGAAATTTTTTTTCCTCCAATTATCAATTATCTTTGGCAGAACGAAGCCACGACAAACTAAAAAATAAAAGATTCTCATTCAGACCTAAAACCTGAATTTAAGAGGGAATGACACCTCATCGCGGTCGGTATGGTAGAACAATTATAGATTCCCAAAAATCTCTGAAACGGCTCTTCAGATCTCGTCGAAACTTTACCAAACGATGTCAAATAGATAAACGAACAGCTCTCTGCCCCTAAAATTTTCTGAATTTGAGAAAAAAAATGTAGATTGGCTTATCATAAGTCAATCTAGTTTTTTTCTCAAATTTAGAAAATTTGAGAGGCGGACAGCTGTTCGTTTATCTATTTGACATCGTTTGGCAAAGTTTCGACGAGATCTGAAGAGCCGTTTCAGAGATTTTTGGGAATCTATAATTGTTCTACCTTACGTACCGCGATGAGGTGTCATTCCCTCTTAAGGAGAACGATTTCAGATAATAAAAATAGAGGAAAAAAATGCGTTGCATTCCAACGATGCAAACTTCAACATCTCAAAGAGCGATGGATCCAGGGCTAAACTGACGCAGTAGCTTTTCTTGAAAAAATTAATATCGAGAGGGACGATCGATGTGAAGCGAAAACTAATCAGGGTAGCGGGGAAAACGCATTTTATCGAACAGTCGCAACGAAAATTGAATATTCGTACACGTGGGTGTTGTGCATGATCAAACACTTGGCAATGAGAAATTTACCGTAGTTGGTGAAAAAAAAAAATACAAAAAATCGTATTTCACGGATAAAAAGTGGAGTTAAGCTTCATTTTTCAAATGTAGAAAATTTGATCTTGTCCATGCGTTTTGGGAGCACGGCCTTTAGGAAAAATGGGGAGCGCACAGCCAGGACGGAGGGAAGTTTAACGAGAGGAAGAGATAAGGAAAAAGAAAACTTAGAAATAGGAACGAAAAAAGGGGAAGAAGGGTACGAGAGAGAGAGAGAGAGAGACAGAGAGAGAACTTCGAGGGTTCTGTGGGTGGGTTACGATCGATTCTCTTGTGCAATTTCCCGCACATGTCCGCATTGATCTGCGGGAGAGAAAGCCGCCGCGCGGTACTTGGCTCCTCACACGGCCACAATTCGACGACGCCCACACCCTTCTCATCACCGGGTGACTACCACACCAACCCTCTAACCTCTCTTGATCATTCTCTCTCTCTCTCTCTCCCCCTCCCTCCTTTTCTCTTTCCGTCGCTCTCCGCCCTCCTGGCCATTTCCTTGAGGCACCTACATACTCCGCAATATACAAGGACCCCGAGTCATCCCAACTACGTCGATTCACCCTCGATTCTTTTTCTTTTTTTTTTACATACTCAATCCCCCGACGCCTCGTGAACCGCACCTCGCCGCTCTCTATCTCTTCCTCGATGCTCTCTTCCGATCTGTACACGATGCATACAGGTATACGTGCTCAACCGGATAGCCTACCTTACTACAACGCCCACGAGCTTCGCTCTTCGTCCCAAGAAGGGTCGAGGGCAAAAAAAGAACGAGCCGAGGGAGGGGCCGAAAACCGAAACACGCTTTTTCAATTCGCCCACCCTGCCAACTCGAATCGTACGAGCGAGTGTGGCAAAAGTGCGTTTGCAAAAAAAAAAGGAAATACCGAAGAGCCTCGAGCCTTTTGGGCACTCCCGTGCAGAAATTTGTTGGCGATGTAGGGAGTCCACATTGGAATCCACGTGGATTCCGCGCTATTTCCCGACTGACGTAGTATGAGAATTTTTATTTGAAATTCTCAAACGGAATTTGTTGGATGTTGAAGAAAGAATATGCTCTCGTGATACCAAGCACGAATTTGTTGGGGAGTCCAAAGATGCACCCACATCTCTATAGGGATTCGTTAGGGGCACCGCACATAGCGAGTCCTCATTGGGAACCAATTGGACGCCGTTTGAAAATTCTTACCACGTTCGAATCGGACATATGTGACAAGTCGCGAGAAAAAACTCGGCGTGTTTGAAACGGAAATTCTTCTTCGTTGTTTCATTTCTTCAATTTTTATTAACATCTCAATCGTTTCCGAGTTTAGGTTATGGAACCCTAAAAAGAATCTTCAAAAATGTTCCAATATAGTCTGCATGTAGTCTGCATGTAGTCTGCATCTGTAGCCTGCATGAGAAAAAAAACCGGCCAACACGAAAAAAAGAATACTTTCGTTGCATCCCAACGATGCAGACTTCGGTGTGGCGATGCTATGTCAAAGTAGAGTAAAGTAAATAAGAAACGATAGATACAGTGGGTTTTCGGTGATGTGATCCTAATGGGTTTTTAAGATATACTTTTTTAAGGGATTTATAACTTGTTTAAGCTTCACTCATTTAGATAGATCTTGTTTAGAAAATGGAACGTACAGAATGCTGTTGGTTTCATCGAGAATCGTATCGGATTCTATTCGATAACGTGGCAATTCAAAATGGATTCGTACATTGGAATTCCAATGGGGAATCCCAATTAGAATTGTATTAAAGTTTGCATCGTTGGGACGCAACGAAAATATTCTTTTTTTCGTATTGCCCATTTAGGCAACAAACGTCACTGAAACATCTTCAAAGATCCTTATTGGGGATCCATAACCTAAACTTGGAAAGACGAGTTTTGATAGCAATAAAAATGAAGAAATGATAAAACAACGATGTTGCATACCAACGATGCAGACTTCAACATCATCTATTAGAATCCAATCTACGAGCGTGACGTTTTAGTATAGGGATCCAATGCGATGAGCCAATGGGTCCCCATCGAGAAGTAGGTCCAAGTATGGAAATATCCAATGGGATCCCTACGACCACTTCTGCACGGGGCTTGTCGAATTGAGGCAGCTATATTCGCGATGTTGCGGGGGCGATTCAATGACAAAATTCCAGCTGGATTCATTCCATCTTTCGATAGGACTATCCTGGAACCGTTTGGGTTACATAAACAAATGCGGAGATTGGATGGCAGGTATTCTTTATTACGTGCGAGGCCTGGATTCGAAGGGTGTGCAGACACGGAGTGTGCGACGGAGCAGCTCGTCTAACTAAAACGTTCGATCGATTCTCTAATTCCTTTCGGCCAATCAGGTCGCCAGAATCACTCTGTCTCCCTCTCTCTCTCTCTATCTCAGTCTGCGCTTCTCTTATCGCTCTCTCCCAACTGTCTATATGCAACCCAATTCATCGTAGCGTAGCCGCTAATGGACTGGCGCAATATCAGCCTACGGTCCTCTATCGAGTAACCTCTTCTCCTTCGTGCCCCTCCCTCCTTGCCGGAACATCCCCGCACCCACCCAACTCGAACATTCTTCCGCTCGACCAAATTGCCCCAAATCGCGTATCATTCTTTCCTCGGCAAGCTCATTTTTCGAATATCGATCCTCTTCATCCCCGCACGTCGATACCTACCCTAGGACCAAACTTCTCCCCCGCCCCCCTCCGCAACTCTTATCTCACGTGTTCAATGCAGACAATCCTGTCTTGTGCAGAGCCAATCGTCCTCAATCAATGGTCGAACGATTTTCGCGGTTCTTAACCAATTTAACTTTCGCGAAACTCATGTAACGTCGCGATTGCTTCGCTCGAAATTGCTCGCTCAGGCAAACACCAGTATCGGCTACTTTCATTATTTTCAATCGACTTTTGTCAATTACGTTGCGCCGGTGAATAAAATTCATCGGAATAAACGCCGATGAATCGCATCGACACTTGCGCGGGCCACAATGAGCCAATTGAGTAACTTCCGGTTGATTCGAGCAAATATGAACATTGATGAGTTTGTCATGTGTGGAGTTCAATTTGATCGCTAAGGGTGTAATTGAAATTGGGACATTTGTTATATTTATCCGACGAAAATGAAGTGAACTTCCCTGCAGTGGAATATCCGTCTCCAATGCAATGCACCCATATGAACGGGGTTGAAGTTTGCATCGTTGGAATGTAACGATTTTTTTTTCCTTTTTTACTTCTCTATTTTTATCTTTATCCAAAGCCTTGTTTTTGCCAATTGCTGTCGTAAATTTCTAATGAGAATACTATAATTTAGGCTGTGGATAATATTCACAGCTTAAATCGACCAAAAAAAATTGGAATAATTAAAAATAATTCATTTTCGTTGCATTCCAACGATGCAAACTTCAACGTCATTCGTTGGAATGCAACGAAAGTTCTTTTCAATTTCCTATTTTCATTATTGACAAAAATCACACTTTGCAAATTTGTCGTAGGTTGCTAAATGAGAATCTTAAAAAATGTTTGCATATTGTCGTAGCTCGAATCTGCCGAAGAAAATTAAGACAATAAAAAAAACAGCCATATTCGTTGCATTCCAACGATGCAAACTTCAACGCCATCCTGAATGATGCATTTATTTCATCATTGCAATGTGAGCCGGAACCACTCGTGTATTACGCAGGTGGGATTGTAGTCAGAGTTTCTGGTCATCGGCGACTCGCTCGCTGGAGTCAATGCATTTATCAAACGTCCAGAAAGAAACGAGGTGGAAGGCAGAGAGAGAGAGAGAGAGAGAGAGAGAGAGAGAGAGAGAGAGAGAGAGAGAGAGAGAGAGAGAGAGAAAGAGAGAGATAAAGAGCGGAAGGAGACACAGAAAAAGAATTCAGGGCATACGCATGGGATCGGGTAATTCCAATAGATTGGCTTCGATGTTTCCTACCTTCGACCATAAATCAGCCTTGTCTCTCCCGATTCGGATTCTTTCCTCCTTTTTTTTCTTTATCTCCAACTTCCCCCTTCGGGCGCCTTCACAATCTCGAATCCCCCCGGCTGTATTCACCTTTTTTTTCAACCCCCGAGGTAACGAAGCCAACCTGCGCTACCTTTTTCAACGTCCAGCTGCACAATGAAAGTAAAAGCGTCTCGCAGTATCGGAAAGCAAGTGGGGAAAAAATTACGCATTCGTGGACAATAAATTGAAGGGAAAAGTATCGGAAAATGAGCCGAAGCGATAGCATTGACGTTTGCATCGTTGGAATGCAACGAAAATATACTTTTTTCGTATTCCCGAAATTTTTGTTCGCCACATGCAGGCTCGTGAGTCATTCAAACATTATCGAGACTCCTTATTCAAAAAATTTATAACCAGAAGCTGCTGAAAAGATTCCAAATAATAATTAAAAAAGGGAAAAATAGAGAAGAATTTTCGTTGCATTCCAACGATCCGAAACGACAATAGAGAGAATCGTAAAAAAATATTTTTTTCCAGCCGCAAAACTTTTCGTCATCCGACTGGGTTGAAGTTGTGATTAGAATATTTTTCGTTCGTTTAGTCGGGAGCAAGTTTACTTCGTTATTCCTTTAGCACAAACGAAAGAAAAGGAACTAGTCGGGGGTCTTTGAAAAACTTGAGTGAAGTTCGGAAGTGTGTGGGAAATGAGAAATGTACGAAGTTTTCTGTGGTTGAGCACATCGCGGGTAGGGGATGAAAGTGAGAGGAGAGAGAAGAGCAAGCTTTTGGTGTTACAGATTCGTAGGAAAGATAGTCGCAACGAGGCGTAGTACAGGGTGGATCAATACGAGGGTTCTTACGTAGGTTTCTCCACACTCTCACTGTCTCTGGTCAACCTCCCACTTCACCTCGATTTATCACTATCTCACTCCCTCAGTCTCTCCTCCTTCCTCTCTCTGGTCTTCCTCTCTTGCATGCAAGACACACCCTTCATCCGGCTTACTTATATCCCTCGTCTCCGTTCATCTTCTCGTCGATTGCTCGAACGGGGTTTCCGTGACTGTAGGACGGACGACTGCGGAAAAACCGAGGGAAAAGATGAAACCGGTCGATCGCCCGGACGTTTTTTTTTTACCTCACCCTTATCGAATTCTCGACGAATCTCTGGAAAAGTTCCACCTCTTTTGATCATCAAACAAACTCGCGGTTTTATCCCACTCGAATACACATATTTTTGATAAAATAACAATCTCGTTGTGAAAATAACCGCTGTGCGGGTAAAATAACATTTCACTCGCTGCAAACGGTTGCTCTTCCAAACTGATGTTTATTTTGCTAAGATAACGTACGTTTAATTGTGCAAGAATGCACGAGCTCGAACGCATCTTCGCATTGTACATCTCCGTGCAATGCGAACTTCGAACGGAAAGATAGGTCCTTGAGCAAGGGCGGATCCAGAATTTTTTTTTGAGGGAGGTCAAGGGGGTTTTGAGGGGGGTATGGGGTACGGAGGCGCGGCACATACACCCCCCCGACGGTCCAAATCGACTATACAAAAAAGCCAATGAGTCCCAGAATACACAAATCCCCCTCTTCGTACCCTCGTGCCCCCCGTACCCCCTCAAAAACGGGATTCACGAGGGAGCACGAGGGCACGCCCTCTCTCAGACGGTCCAAATCGACTATACAAAAAAGCCAATGAGTCCCAGAACACACAAATCCCCCCTCTGCGTACCCCCGTGCCCCCCTACCCCCCAAAAAAAACGATTCACGAGGTAGCACGGGGGCACGCCCTCCCCCAGACGGTCCAAATCGACTATACAAAAAAGCCAATGAGTCCCAGTTCTTCCAAAAAAAATCTGGATTCACGAGGGAGTACGAGGGCACCCCCCCCCCCCAGACGGTCCAAATCGACTATACAAAAAGCCAATGAGTCCCAGAATACACACATCCCCCTCTTCGTACCCCCGTGCCCCCCGTACCCCCTCAAAAACTAGATTCACGAGGGAGCACGGGGGCACGCCCTCTCAGACGGTCCAAATCGACTATACAAAAAAGCCAATGAGTCCCAGAACACACAAATCCCCCCTCTTCGTACCCCCGTGCCCCCCGTACCCCGCAAAAAAACGATTCACGAGGTAGCACGGGGGCACGCCCTCCCCCAGACGGTCCAAATCGACTATACAAAAAAACCAATGAGTCCCAGAATACACACATCCCCCTATTCGTACCTCCGTGCCCCCCGTATCCCCCCAAAAACTGGATTCACGAGGGAGCACGGGGGCACACCCGCCCCGGACGGTCCAAATCGACTATACAAAAGCCAATGAGTCCCAGAACACGCAAATCCCCCCTCTGTACCCCCGTGCCCCCCGCCCCCGCTGCCCCCAGAAAAAAAAATCTAGATTTACGAGGAAGCACGGGAAAACGTGCTCCCAGAAAAAAATTATGGATTCACGAGGGGGCACGGGGGCACGATCCCCCTGAATCCCCCTCTGCCCTTGATTCGAATTTTCTCGGCTGGTCGAAAATAACGGATGGGAAATTTGATTTCTAGAAAAGTAACGAAGAAACTGATTCGCGTGCCTCGTTGCTGCAGCCCCGACTAGAGACGCTCCACAACCCCAAAGATAAAAACCTACCTCCTTCGTGTAACTTAACATAGTAATAATGCTAATAGTCCGTTTAATTAACATAAAAGTGCACACAAAATCAGCGACGATTGTCCGATCTCAAACGATACTCTGCCGACGAGATACGTGAACGTAGAACGCAAAAACAAATATTAAACATACTTCTGGCAATCACCACAAAGACACCATCCTACAACTGGGCATGCCCTGAGAGTACGAGAGTAGCGTGCGTGTGCGTGTGCGTGAGTGATATTGCGTGTGTAAGGTTGGAGAACAAATCTCTCGCTCACCCTCTCCTATTTTTTGCGAATATATATATACATATATGTCATTCCCTCTCGCGTTTTTCTCATGCCTCTCAAGATTCCAGGCGTACGCTCTCGCGTTCGTACGTAAAACAACGAGAGTGCGATAAGAAAAACGTATACAAGGAGAATAAGACACATGTCGAGTCCCGTGCTTCAAGGGATGTGCGAAATATGTCGAGCATTGCTAGAAGTAACTTTTCGAATGACCTGTCACACCTCTTCAAGGCGATACGTGGCAAAGAGACTAGATCGGTGGCGAAAATGGGCCCGGATAGAGTTTGCCAAAAGAGATTACAAGTAACGCAAGAGAGAAGTCAAATTTGATCGGACCTCTTCAAGGTACAATGACCTGGCGAGAGAGTGTGAGCGGAGAACGCGAAAAATCCATTGCCATTTTATCTCATCAAGGTAAATTTGGAAAAGAGTGAACTAGTTGAGAGAAAAAGTGAAAATGTTGGTGCAGAGTGAAAGTGAGTGCTGGAGTGAGAGAGTAAAATTGAATGAGTGTGTATGTGAGAGAGAAAGAGAGAGAGAGAGAGAGGACGAATCGTTAGAATCAACTGACGGGCACGTCCTGGTTGTAGGATTGGTGATGCCGAAGAGGGAGGATAACGCAATGGTGGCTTCATTGGGAGGAACGAGCTCGAGCGAGAGTCAGGCACAGGCTGTGGAGAATTTCGCTCGTTTGTACACGGCCCTGAGACACGAGGATACCCGACCTTTGTGCCGTTACTGCGGTCGTAGTTACTCCTCACCGAGCAATCTTCGTCAGCACGTGAAAAACGTACATTCGAATTGGCCGCCACCCGACACGTGGCCACAGTGCAACGTGTGCGGAAAACGTTGCAAAACCAAGCACTATCTTATCAATCATCAGCTACAGGCCCACGGAATTCATCAACGTCCGAGTCTCAACAATCCAAACCACCAACATCAACAGTCCTTGCCATGAAGAATCGTCCTCCATCGCGGTTACCAAATCTCCCGAAAACCAAGCATTCTCACGGGTTAGACCGTGATCCCTCTGGCTGATCGAAGGCTACGTCATGAGACGTAGGGCTACTCGATCGTCCAGGGGTGACGCAGGATCTACTTAACGAGGGGAATCTTTTTCCCATTAAAATTTGCCACTATTAGGGGCAAACGAGGCAGAAGTGTGGCAAAGAGGGCTGCGAGAATTTTAGGCATGAATGCGCAGAGGGACAGTTAAGCGTCTAATAACTAAGGATCAAAAGGAACGTAAAAAGACACGCGATGACTAAGTGTTTGTACCGAATTACGTAGGGATAAAAGGATATCTTGTAGAGTCTCGATAGATGGCGATAAAATTGTGATGCTTCAACGGTAGTCTCGAGTTCCAAACGCATCACTTCGTGATCAGGTATATTTACATTGAACATCTACGATGTTCAGAGAAGTTTAGAGCAAATGAGACACAGTCCTTTCGATTCGCGACTTCTGAATAATTACGGTTTCCTGGTTGATTTGCCTTCGCGGACCTGAAAGCCGTCCAGGCATCATTCCTCACATGAGTCTAGAGTCTCTAGGCTGCTCCAGACCTTTCTCGCTTACTCATGATGCAGCAAACTCTTTCAAAAAGTGGAACCCACTCTTCCCTGCCCCGAATAAGCGGGAGACTCAGTTTCGATGAACATCCCATCAGGATCTTTTGTCCATCGTCATCGTCATCTTTATCGACATCATCATCATTATCCTCGAAAAGTTCTCTCGCTCGTTCATGCACGCGAATCAAAGCAAAAGAAAGACAAACAAACCGGCAAGGGTATCGAGAGAGGAAAGAAACAAAAAAAGCGTGACAAGAGTTGTTGATGAGGTTGGATGCGCGGTGGTGGCTGGTGGTAAAGTTGGTCTGGTCGTGGTTGCAGATCACGGGCTCGATGACGCAGAGGGCGGTGCTTACCACCACAGCCACCACCAACAGCTTCATCGTCGGCTTCTATTGCAACAACAGCAACGACAGGAACAATTGCACCAACAGATTAAAGACGAGGAACATCAGCATCAGCTGCAGTTGCAGCAACGACAATTGCAACAGATCAAAGACGAGGAACGTAACGAATCAACGATAACCGGGACATCGACGAGTGTGCCAAATACTTGTACCACCCCCGGGAAGTATTCGCGAAGCCAAGCGGACTTTCGTCATCAACGGATGCTCCGCGAGCATCATCGCCAGCACGGCTATACTTGTCCACTTTGCTGTCGTACTCTTCACGATATTTCCGCCATGAGGGCACATCTTGATCATCACTATCCTCGCGATTCGCCCACTTGTCCCGTTGTTGCCTGTGCCAAAACCTTCTCGCATCCCAATAGCGTCAGAAATCACATGAGGCTCAAGCATCCCCTTCAGTGGGAGCAGATCAAGACCCTCAGGTGGACGTACGTCTGAAGCGGAATCATCCAACTGCTCTTGTCGTTTCTTATCACGTTCAACTCTGCCTCCTGATCGAAGTAATCCTACAATCTCGCAGAGCTTGGTGGGAAGATCCATTCGTGTCGATTGCATTTCCACTCCACAAAACGTGACACGTTCATAATGCCGATGTTGATGATGATGACGATCGTGATAGAGATTTTCTGGAGAATTCCTGGTTTGGAGGATGTTAGGGCTCGGGAAAAGGTTGAGGCTCAATGAGAGTTAGGAAAAAAGCGGTACAAAACCGGTCACCATACACACAAGAGTCTTATCGATCGAGACGAGATGGCCCTCTGGCGGCAAACGCACACGTGTAGATATGCCGAAGAGTATATAAATAATGGAAAGAGTGAGGTTATATATATATATATATATATATATATATATATATATATTAGGGTTTAAAAAAAAAAAAAAAATTTAATTTTCTTCCCAACGGGTTTAAAAGTTTCATTTAAGTATACAAAGACGCCAGTTAAAATTTAAGATTTTAATATTGACATTAAGGGGTGGCGCATCGCACTTTTCGATTTCCCATAAGAATAACATAGGAAACATTTTCTTTGCTGCTTCTGATTTTTATAACTAGCTAACAAAGCATTGTACCAAATATCTCAATACATATTTTTGTAGGAAATTGAACGCTCTACAAAAAAGGTCTCTTGTCAAAATTTTGTAAAACTAACTGTATCAAAGTTACAGCCTGTCAAAAGTTGAGTTACCTATAATTTGACCTTTTTTTAAATATTACAGCGAATGCAGGTCTTATAAATAAAGTGGACATGAGTTTCATTGTAAAGCATGCATTTTACTATGAATAAATGATCACTTATAATTACAGCAACAATGAAACAATTTTTCAATAGAAATTTGGTCGGGAAATGTTTTTATCGTTTTATTGATTTATTTTATTGATTTATTTTATATAAAATAATTTTTTTTTCAAAATAAATAAAATTGAAAAATTGCAGAGCAAATTTGAAAAATTTGAAAAACACTGAAATTTTGTTTCATCATTGCAAAATAGAATTATTAGTGATCATCTATTCATAGTAAAATGCATGCTTTACAACGAAACTCATGTCCACTTTATTTATAAGACCTGCATTCGCTGTAATATTTTTAAAAAAGGTCAAATTATAGGTAACTCAACTTTTGACAGGCTGTAACTTTGACACAATTAGTTTTACGAAATTTTGACAAGAGACCTTTTTTGCAGAGCGTTCAATTTCCTATAAAAATATGTATTGAGATTTTTGGTACGATGCTTTGTTAGCTAGTTATAAAAATCAGACGCAGCAGAGACAATGTTTCCTATGTTATTCTTATGGGAAATCGAAAAGTGCGATGCGCCACCCCTTAATGTCAATATTAAAATCTTAAATTTTAATTGGCGTCTTTGTATACCTAAATGAAACTTTTAAACCTGTTTGGAAAAAAAATTTTGAAATTTTTTTTTTTTTTAAACACCCTAATATATATATATATATATATATATATATATATATATATATATATATATGCACTACCGGCGAAAAGTTTTCGGACAACAGTTTAAAAGAGAGCCGGTAGTTGACCTAGTTCAATTTAATAAACGGCATTTTAAAGAGGAGGTATTTACCTTGATTTTGGCTTTTTTCAAAAAAAAAATTAGGATTTTTTTTACAATTACCACCCAGTTTTGAAAACGACCATTTTTCGTAGTTTTTTTGTTCCCATTTGAATGGACCCCGCTTGCAGTAAAACATTTTTTTACGCATTTCTTCGACCAAAATCATAAAGGGGGAAGCCTAAGCTTCAATTTCTTTTTTTTTTAAATATTCTACGATTTTTTTTCAACGATATTTCATTTTTTGTGAAAAAATAGATAACTTGAAAATTGCTCCGGAGTACGAAAACGATGAGATTTACAATAAAACTGCAAGATAGCAAAAAACTTTCGATTTTTTTTTTCATGTATTTCTGGTGAAAGCTTGATTGATCTGAATACCATAACAGTGATATAATTATTGTTATGGTATTCAGGAGGTTTCTTTGACGAGACCAAAGTTTAATATGTAAGTCAAAAATTCAATGATATTATTGTTATGGTATTCAGATCAATCGAGCTTTGACCGGAAAGAGATGAACAAAAATTTCGAGAAAAAAATCCGAAAAAATTATCGTGTACTCACAAGAAGCAATGCATATTTTTTGCTATCTCGAGGTATTATTGTAAATCTCATCGTTTTCGTGCTCCGGAGCAATTTTCAAATTATCTATTTTTTCACTAAAAACGAAAAATTGGTGGAAAAAAATCGTAGAATTTTTTTTTTAACGAAATTAAAACTTAGGCTACTCCCTTTATGATTTTCATCGAAGAAATGAGTAAAAAAAATTGTTTTCTGCAAACGGGGTCCACTTAAAAAGGAACAAAAACACGACGAAAAATGGTCGTTTTCAAAACGGGGTGCTATTTGTAAAAAAAATCGTAAAATTCTTTGACAAAAGCCAAAATGAAGGTAAATCCCTCCTCTTTGAAATGCCGTTAATTAAATTGGCCTAGGTTCAAGTACCGGCGAAATGGCATAGAAAACCGTTCCGGCACTCTTTTAAACTGTTGTCCGGAAACTTTTCGCCGTTAGCGCATATACCTGAATATATTATAATTACATAAATATTCTATATACACACTTGTCGATTTTTGTACAAAGTACACACAAGCAGTATTTCCAGTAGATTCGCCGAAGAGAAGCGGCAACGTGCCCCGATCGGTCGTAACGGAGATCGCATAGATCGCGCTTAGATCGACGATAAATGTAACCTACCGATAGACGGTCGAGAGAGACGAAAGAAAAAGAAAAAAACGGTGTAAAAAAGAACGCATATATCCGATGAGAAGTTAATTGGATCGAGCGTTAATTAGATAAAGGCATTTTTTTCGTTCTTATTTTCGAGAAGTAAAGAAACAATGTTCCTCCAAGCTGAGTAAGCCAGCCTTACGATTGAATGAGTGACGATGACTTAGATATTAAGGACTTTTGTAGGGGTATGCTTCGGGGACGAAGAAGCACGACAGAATACATTGAGCATAGCGGGCAAATTTATTTATTTTATTTAATTAAACACTTTATTTCCCGTTTATCAAATTCATTTCGAGCACGCAAAGTGTATGTTTTTTTTTGTAAATGAAATATATTTGCAATAACTAGCATGGTAGTTTGGTAAATTCAGTTATTTTAATCGGCAAATGAAACGTCGGAGGAGTTCGTAGCGTGTACTCTCGTGACTTCTTCAGTCTGGTCGGACGGCTGTAAGGTTTGATTCCCGTAAATAAAGGGTGTCTCGAAATTACCTGACATTTTAATTTATTGATAAAACGTATTGTTCATTTGAAAAGTACGAGTATCTTTGTTTTAATATGAGATACAAACATGGAGGTTATGCGCGGAAGATATATTCTTTCAACAAGATGGCGCTGCCTGCCACACCGCGTGCGAATCAATGCAGTGCGGACGAAGTTCCAAGGAGGCAATTGGACGGACCGTTAATGAAATCAGTCCGCAAATATGCCAAAATGTTATTGGAAATTTCGTCAAAAGAGTGAACGTTTGCAAACAGGGACGAGGCTGTCATTTATCGAATATCGTGTTCCAAACATAACCTCCATGTTTGTACCTTGTATTAAGGGGTAAGGCCACTGTAACGGCCCAAAAAAAAAGGTTTTTTCACTAATTTTTTGCTCCCGAAATTGAAGGTATTTGAAAAAAAACTTTTAATGGTGTTATCGGGCATACATTAAACTTTATTATAAAATTTTTTTACAGTAAAAAAAAACAAAATGGCGGTTCCACAGCTATCTTCCCGGGACATGTTTTGCTTCCAGGGCTCCGCGGCACGCAGCACCACTGGTGCACTTTTGAATCTAGAACAAAAAAAAACCATTAATCTAGAGGGCTATAGCTAGAGAATGTCGATCGGATTTTAAAAAGTATCAATTTTTGTGGATTTGGCGTGCGTTTGAAAAAAAAAATTGATTTTTGACGAAAAAAACGGCAAGTTTTTTGTTAATAAAAAATCAATAAATAAAGTTCTTGAAAATTCCGATCGACATTCTCAAGATAATGTAAATGTTCACATCTGGTTAAAATTTCAAGTAAAAAAAATGAAAATTTTTCGAGTTATGCTGCGTGCCATTTTGAAAAACCATGTTTTGAGAAAAACGCGTTTAAAGTTTTGCGAATAGTTTTTTATTGGAAAAAATTTAAAAAAGAAGTTAACAGGACCTTTTTTTTCTTATTCTAGAGGGTTTAAACTATTTTTTAAGCCAATAAAAAAAAATCGATTTTTCAAAAAATTTACAGTGGCCTTACCCCTTAAGCCAAAAATATTCGTATTTTTCAAATAGATAGCACGTTTTATTAATCAATTAAAATGGCAGGTCATTTCGAGGCACCCTGTATATATATAGGTATATCAATGAATTCGCATTTTATAAACATAAAGTGCGAATCGGGTGATGAAGAGACACAGATGGGAATGGCGATACATTCGGATGATCGTAATCCACGGCAGATAGCGCCTAAGCATTATTTTTCTACAGACTTAAATTTTATGTTGTTCGGGTGAACGAAAAGATGGACACAAAATTACAGTGTACGATTCAACGGTGTGCGTTTTATTACGAGTACGATAATAAGAGACAGAAAGAAAGTGAGAGAAAGAGAGACAGTGAGGAAGAGCGAGAGAGACCCGAAAATTATAAACAAAAAGCATTATATTATATATATTTATGTATATGATATATATGTATGTATATGTATGTGTATGTGTGTGTGTGTATGTATATATATATATATATATATATATATATATATATATATATATATATATATATATATATATACACATACACATATGTATGTGTGTATGTAAATAAAAAGAATGATAATTTGTAAACGAAACGTTGGTCGCACCAGTGGCATATGCTAGTCCCTATGTAATATTTACGTGATAGTTTCGAAACGACAATATGAGACGAATTATTTCTTGACGTGGTGAGAGAAAAAAAAAAAGAAGAAAAAAGTGCTTAGCCCGCGTTACTCGGTTTTGTTTTTGATAATGCATTTTTTTGTTTCATTTTTCTTTCTCTTTTACTGCATAATGGAACACAAATTGTGCCATTCTTGCGATCGACGGGTCGCACGGCGAACGATGTATAGAGGTATCCTAACCATTATTTTATCTAGGAAAACGTTAGCCTACGTTATATATATATATATATATATATATATATATATATATATATACACATATATATATTATATATTACACGAGATGAGGTTCTACTATTTAAGTAACGCTTTGTACAATAAAAAGAGGTATTCAGTCGAAAAGACCGAACAAAGTTCAAGAAATTGTTCATTAATTCTTCGCGCAATCCTTCACGAATTACTCTTGTGCACTGATTTTGTTTCCTTATCGGACGGACCGTGTTGGACGACTGACCAAATAGGAGATTAAAAAAAGTATCACTCGAAAAAATATACGTTCTTTCTAGATTACAAAAAAAAAACGTTTTTATGAGATTTTGAAGAAAAAAAAACCATTTTTTTGAGATTTTGAAAAAAAATATGTTTGAGATTTTGAGAGAAAAAATATGTTTTTTGAGATATTGAAGAAAAAAAATCATGTTTCTGAGATTTAAAAAAAAATATGTTTAAGATTTTGAGAGAAAAAATACGTTTTTTGAGATTTTGAAAAAAGAGATACAGGAAAAAGAATTCGACTTCAGGAAAAATAGTATGCAAGGATGAAAATAGACGAGAAAAGGTTGTAAAAAAAGGAGAACATTTTTCAGAGCACAAATAATCCATTTGGAATATTGAAAGAGTGCGAGTCCGCGGGGAGGAAGAGAAAAGGACCTCGTTCCCTCACGGATCTCGCAAACGTAGAAATGAAATGGCGATGGCGTTGTAGAGAAGCGACGAGAGAAAGGGAGAGAGTGAAATCGTTTAAGGAGTAAGGCCACTGTAACGACCCAAAAAAAAAGGTTTTTTCACTAATTTTTTGCTCCCGAAATTGAAGGTATTTGAAAAAAAACTTTTAATGGTGTTATCGGGCATACGTTAAACTTTATTATAAAATTTTTTTACAGTAAAAAAAAAACAAAATGGCGGTTCCACAGCTATCTTCCCGGGACATGTTTTGCTTCCAGGGCTCCGCGGCACGCAGCACCACTGGTGCACTTTTGAATCTAGAACCAAAAAAAAAACCATTAATCTAGAGGGCTATAGCTAGAGAATGTCGATCGGATTTTAAAAAGTATCAATTTTTGTGGATTTGGCGTGCGTTTGAAGAAAAAAAATTGATTTTTGACGAAAAAAACGGCAAGTTTTTTGTTAATAAAAAATCAATAAATAAAGTTCTTGAAAATTCCGATCGACATTCTCAAGATAATGTAAATGTTCACATCTGGTTAAAATTTCAAGTAAAAAAAATGAAAATTGTTCGAGTTATGCTGCGTGCCATTTTGAAAAACCATGTTTCGAGAAAAAGGCGTTTAAAGTTTTGCTAATAGTTTTTTATTGGAAAAAATTTAAAAAAGAAGTTAAAAGGATTTAAACTATTTTTAAACTAGAGGGTTTAAACTATTTTTTAAGCCAATAAAAAAAAATCGATTTTTCAAAAAATTTACAGTGGCCTTACTCCTTAAACAAATTGGATCAATCGCTTGATGAAATTAACAGAAAAAAAAATTGCGTTGTGCCATATGACGTTGAAGTTTGCATCGTTGGGACGCAACGAATTTTTTTCATTCCTTCATTTTTATCATTATCCAAAGCCTTTTTTTCTGCAAATTGAAGTCGTAAATCTCAAATAAGAAGTAAAAAAAAAGATTTCAGTGACTTTCACAGCCTAAATCGGGCAAAGAAAATTAACGCTATTAAAAAAAAAAATTCGTTGCACTCCATCGATGCAAACTTCAACATCATTTGTGCTACAGTGTTCTCCAATCGTTGACACGTTAATTAGACGGTACGTTTCTGTTCTGATTTTTCTAATGGTGGAAAAAAAAACAAGTGAAAAAACCGTCACGACATTCAAGACACGTAAATTTTTAATAAAATTGCAGTTTTGTCTTGTTAACTCATTTTCCATGAGTTAATTACAAGATTAGTTATCAACAAATTATTGTTCTTTTTGTCTGTCGAAAATTGAATTTTTACACGAAATGCTTGCCAATTGCACAAAAATTCGTACTTTCGTAATCTCCTGCGTATTTCTCCAGCTATACTCATGTAGATTAATCGAATTGTTAATTTTTTTCCAAATTTAAATTTCCGTCAGTTATACTGCGTGCCGCAGAGCGTCTGAAATTCAACATGCCTCGCGATAATGGCTTCAGCGTCTTTATTTTCTATAATGTTTGAATATACATTTTTGTTTGTTCACTTGAACATATGAATGATAACATCCTTGAATATTATTACATCGTTCTACCTTAAGGGGTTACGTGGGATTCGAAGCCAAAAAAAAGCATATTTTGTCTATTAAAAAAAAATATAATATGTAAATGATTTTATTAAAAATATTAAGCACATAAAAGAGCAACATTTCAACGATATTTAAAAAAAAATTCATCCAAAAATTTGGAAAATTCAGCCGGTGGGACCTGGTTTTCGGAGACCCCTAAAAAAAGAAATTAAAAAACCAATTTTTTCTGTTAGTGGATACGTATAGCTCGTGATTGGATGAAGGATTTTAAAAAAAACATTGAAACTTGAATTTTTGGCAGAGTCGTATGCAAAATAGTTCAATTTTTGTTACACTTAATACCCTTAAACACCCTTAATGCACTTAAACCTTCGACATACATTAAATTTTTTTTAAATCTATGTAACCGAAACAAACTTTAAACGCGCTTTTCTCGAAACAACGTTTTTCGATGGCTTGTTGATAAAATCTTCGAAACTACTGAACCGATCCTTATGAAATTTTAACCACATATTTTTTACAACTATAACTATAGCGCATAGCAGGGATTTAAAAAAATTTGATATTTACTTTTTTCTTTCGCCAAAAACGGTGGGAAAACACGTTTTGTTAAATTTTTCGAAAAATGCCCGCCATTTTGTTGTTTTTGCATATATCAAAAATCGTATGATATGCGCTACAGCCATTAACATACTGAATCTAAAACCATTTGATTTTTTTGTTTCGGATGATCCATCTCCGACATTCCATCAACACCACGGACCTACCATTTTTTAGAACATTTTTTTAACTACCATTTTCGTCTGTAAATAGTGACGTAAATTTGAAGAAATGTTTTTTTTTGTGTTTCGAAAGTGTATTTCTTAATGCGGGGTATCCATTTACAACGATCAAAGAATCGATTGCTTTTTTCTTCTTTAAACGATAGAACTACACTTCGCACAAAAATTTAGGGAGCAAGAAAAAAATCCAAATTTTTGGGGGATTTTCAACAGGCTGTAACTCATACAAAAATGGTCGTACAGCAAAAATAAAAAAAGCAAATTGTAGCTCTAAGTGTCTAGTTTTCGGATCTGAGTTTGAAAATTTTTTTTTGAAAATTTTTTTCGAATAATCATAAGAAAACCACCGAAAAAAAAATGTTCGAAATTTTTTTGGTTCTTTTTTTTAATCTACGGACGTGGAAATTTTTTTTTCGACTTAACATCTATATGGACCGGATAGCTTGTTTATTCAGCTTTAATTTGGTTTTTTAAAAATCTCGATACGAGCGTTTCTCACTGAGATATCGGTGTTTGAATGGAAAAAGATCATTTTGTCTTTGATTACCAATATCTCAGCAACCAATGATCGCACAGAAATTTTGAGGTTGGTTTCAAAAACTTGAATAAATTCTCTACAAGGATTGGCAATTGAATTTTGAAAAAAAAAATTTTTTTCAATCATTACATGAATTTGAAAAAGCGACCAAAAAAGGGCTTTTTGTGGTTTTTTGGAAAATCAAGCGCCCAATCAAAAATATTGCGGAAACCACTAATGTTAAGTGTGCCTTTTACTGTTCAATATACCCACAAAAACCCTACGAAGTTTCAATTTAATCCAGCCAACCGTTTTTTTTTCCCACTTGATCGAATTTTTGAAAAAATTAAAGGAGCAAGAATTTCGCTCTGAAAATGTCACAATTTTTATCAAAAATGAAAAAAAAAAAAAATTTCATTTTTCTCTCAATTCTGTATTAGTGACTTGGAAAATTTAAGAAAAAAAAAAAATCGAAAATTTTTGAAAAAAAAACTTGCCTTGGGGGTCAACTTTTAATTTATTCAATTAATTTGTGACTAGGAAAATTAAAGTGCGGAAGAGGAAAATCGGTGAGAAAGTGAGTCGCTACATTTCTTTAATTTAGGGCCAATTGAAAAAAAGAAATTAAAAAAAAAAATTTTTTTCAAAAATTTTGGAATTTTTTTTTTCTTAAATTTTCGATTTTTTTTTTTCTTAAATTTTCCAAGTCACTAATACAGAATTGAGAGAAAAATGAAATTTTTTTTTTTTTTTCATTTTTGATAAAAATTATGACATTTTCAGAGCGAAATTCTTGCTCCTTTAATTTTTTCAAAAATTCGATCAAGTGGGAAAAAAAAACGGTTGGCTGGATTAAATTGAAACTTCGTAGGGTTTTTGTGGGTATATTGAACAGTAAAAGGCACACTTAACATTAGTGGTTTCCGCAATATTTTTGATTGGGCGCTTGATTTTCCAAAAAACCACAAAAAGCCCTTTTTTGGTCGCTTTTTCAAATTCATGTAATGATTGAAAAAAAAAAAAAATTCAAAATTCAATTGCCAATCCTTGTAGAGAATTTATTCAAGTTTTTGAAACCAACCTCAAAATTTCTGTGCGATCATTGGTTGCTGAGATATTGGTAATCAAAGACAAAATGATCTTTTTCCATTCAAACACCGATATCTCAGCGAGAAATGCTCGTATCGAGATTTTTAAAAAACCAAATTAAAGCTGAATAAACCCGCTATCCGATCCATATAGAGATTAAGTCGAAAAAAAAATTTCCACGTCCGTAGATTTAAAAAAAAAACCAAAAAAATTTCGAATATTTTTTTTTCGGTGGTTCTCTTATGATTACTCGAAAAATATTTTCAAAAAAAAATTTTCAAACTCAGATCCGAAAACTAGACACTTAGAGCTACAATTTGCTTTTTTTGTTTTTGCTGTACGACTATTTTTGTATGAGTTACAGCCTGTTGAAAATCCCCCAAAAATTTGGATTTTTTTCTTGCTCCCTAAATTTTTGTGCGAAGTGTATATATGTAGAATATTTTCTCAAAGTTTCAAAGCGAAATTCGAAAAACTTCAAACGTCACAGCCCGTCAACGCTGTACCTCATCGCTCGGAAAACTGCATTATCGAAATTGGCGTGCAGGATTACTCAAAAACTATTAAGCCGATTGAGTTGAAACTTGGAGAAATATTGATAATATCCGAACCTTCTACTTGACGGAAATTGTTTTTGAAAAATTGGGAAAAAAACTACTTTTTGAATCCACATTTTACAGAAATATTGATTTTTTTGCAAACGCGTGCCATTTTCTCAAATTTGCATTTTCTTCATTTTAATTACCGTCACATAGAAGCTATACATGTTCTAACTGAAAAAATGTTTGAACTTTTTTGCAAATCAAAGTCTACGGGGCGCTAGACTGCACGCCGATTCGCAACTCCCGCGGCGGCCTTGCTCTATCACTCTGCCATAGCTCCGCCATTTTGATGAGGAATTAATTTTAAAAAATTGTTTTGTCTACTTAAATATACTACTAAAGTATACCTGAAGTTTGATAATTGTAGAATAATTATTTCTTAGTTTAAAAAATCCCTCAATCAGCTTATTATTTTCCAATCTAAATGCATATCCAGCCTTAAGGGGCCAGTCCACTTTGAAAATTTCAAAAAATCGATTTTTTACTGTTTTCGAAAGTACATACATTCCGAAATATTGTGTCGAAATTTTGTGAAAATCCGAGCTCTCTAAGTATTTTTTCTTTGCCTGAACATCAGGATCTCATTTCGTCTACCTGAGCGTATGCGCGCTCGGCCGACCCATCGTATGAACTTCAAACGCGTTTTTCTCCAAACAACGTTTTCAAAATCTAGCTCCATCGTATCTCTAAAACGAATAAACCGATTCTTTTAAAATTCGAACCACATATTGTAAACATGATTCGCAACAAGACGACCCTTGATGGTTTTAAAATTTTTATTTTTACTCTCTTTTTGCGTAAAACTGCGAAAAAAACGCGTTTTTTTTTACTTTTTTCGTTTTTCATCCGCCATTTTTTATTTTTCGATAAAACTTTATATCCGAGGGTCATTTTGTAGCTGGTGTCATACTGAATCTAATGGACTTTGATTTTTTTGTTTCGGACAAGCCGTTGCCGAGTTGTGATAGAGCTACCTAGCCCACCTATTTTTGAGGCGTTACGTTAAACTATAGTTTTTGTACTTAAAAATGAATACATTTTTTTTAAATGTATTTCAAGACTATTTATCAAGCTCAACAACTTTTATATTCATATCTTTTATAAAATCCCCAAAAAAAATCGCGAAAATAGCTTTTTTTCGTGGCTCCAAAGGGGCTGTCCATATATTACGTCATTCTAAATTTGGGGGGGGGGGAGGTTCGTCTGCGGATGACGGTAAATGATGGATGAGGGGGGGGGGGGGGCGTTTCGAAATTGACGTCATTCTTGTGATACCAGTTAATTCAAAATGTACAATAGTATATTGTACAACTAGAGTGGTTTCCCCGCATGAATGATGAAAAATATTTTGCAAGTACCTAATGGTATTAATTATTGAACTCATTATTTATTTATTCATTACATAAGGTTTGTCTACATTATATTCGAGAACTTCAAATAACAGCGTACCTATGAAAATAGTTCGATCGAGCCAAAATGAATATGGGGAGGATACGGAGATATTACCCGTGATCCAGGATTTGCAAGAATGGGTGAAAACTCCGTGGGAGCTATCCAAAGAAAACTAAAGAATAGGGAAGAATAATATTATTATATTAATGAAAATTGCCAAAGTACAAAATAATAAAAGATGATTCTATAACAAAATGTGGGAGCTATCCAAAGAAAACTAAAGAATAGGGAAGAATAATATTATTATATTAATAAACATTGCCAAAGTACAAAATAATAAAAGATGATTCTATAACAAAATGTTTTAATGTTACCCAATTTTTCTCAAATCCGCAAATGTTTTAATTTTGCCAAACTGGTAATGACGTCAGTTTTGCGAGAAGGGGGGGGGGGGGTCATTAGGAAATGACGATAGGATGATTGTAGGGGGGGGGGGGTCGAAAATCAGCAAAAATCGATGACGTAATATATGGACGGCCCCAAAGTGGACTGGCCCATTAAGTAACAACTTTTATATCAATATCTATAATATAAACCTATAAAAAAAAGGTTTACCTATGAGACAATATTCTAGACATATTGTACTATAAGATAAATTATACTATTATTCACTAGAATTGTCAAACCCACGTAACTCCGTAAAGTTTGAAGTACGGTGCTGCTACTGCCAGCCCCGGATCTACGATTTTTCCGAACCGGGGCAAAGACTTGACATTGGCGCCCCTCCCCTCCAGCATTTGAGATTAAGGTGGGAGATCTCTTTAGACGCCCGAAAATAAGTCATTGTTCATGATTTAAAAAAAAATGTGATACGATAATCGCATCATTTAAAAATTTTGACATTATTACAACTTTCAAGTGGTAAAACTTTTGTTTCTTTTTCGAACAAAACAAAATAGCGGCGTTATAAGGTATTCCTTTAGGAGTCTTTTGAAAAGCTGCTCATGGTATAGCTCAAAAAGTTATTGATCGATCTGGCTGAAATTTTGGGCGGTTTCTCACTATAACATTACTGGAAGGATATATCTATAAAAATACTAAAAGGTATAAAATTGTAAATTAAGTAGGCTTTGTAATCAAATGTTCATATTTTTTACCATTTTCTCGACAATTGCTACCCCGAAAAAGTAATTTATTTACGCGATAACCTTGAAACTTTAGGTATGTCCTTCCAATAGTCTTATAGTGAGAAATCTGGCAAAATATCAGCCAGATCGATCGATAACCTGTGGAGCTATAACACGAGCAGTTTTTCACAAGACGCCCAAAGGAATACCTCATTAAAGTTCGTCTCCTAGGCAGTTTTATTTTCGATAGCTAGAATCACCATGCCATTGAAACTCACCAAAGCGTCCTGGATGTTAGGCGCTTCAGTGAAACAAGTTTTTTTCAAACACAAGAATTTGGCTCCCCCTCAAATTGCCGCCCGGGGCAAATCCCGGTTTGCCCCCCCTTAGATCCGGGGCTAGCTACTGCGTCCCCTGTTATATGAAATTCCAATTAAATATAAATTAAATATAAATTATATTAAATATACCAGCGCCCTAGCTAAAACGTCACACCGAATGAAAATATTTTCGAAAACTGCCAATTTCCCATCCAATTCAACCGACAAACCCCGGCCCCACCACTCGACAATCGTTAACCGAGACTTTGTCCTTGGAGTGCCATATTTCAGGTGTTTACATTTTATTTTTTTTAAAGGAAACAAGTATAGCTTTTTGAGTGCGGTTTTTTTCTTGCTTTTATTCATGATATACAGAACGTTAAAAAATTTTTTTTGAAAAAAAAAAACCAAAATGGCGGCCGTTGCAGCTCCGCGAAAACAGGTCCTCAAATCGCGGGAGGTAAACGGCTGACATCACTGCCCCCTCTTTGTCGATCTGAAACACAAATTCAAAGCATATTATCAATCTGTGACCCTTTGGTCATGGAATGACGAATGGGTTTTTTCGTTTAGGACAAATTTCGGAAAATGGCGGCAATTTAAAAAAAATCGAATTTTCGCGTTTTTTTTCGCATAAAAAGATAAATAATAAATGCAAAAATTTATCTATCGAAAAAACGATCCGTCATTCCGTGAAGACATATTTTCTGAGTATGCTCTCGAAATTTCAGGTCGATATGTTAATTACAGCGGTCAGGAGAATGTGAGCCATTTTTAAAAACGTGTTTTCGAGAAAAACGCGTTTAAAGTTTTGTAATGTGTTTATAATTACCGCTAATCGGCAATGCCTGGTCCACAGAGGCATCCCTCCCCCCACCCCTCTTCTTCTAGCCGCTCATGTTGAGCCGCTTGAATGTTTTGAAAATTTCAATGAAAAAGTCTCTCTTAAATACCGACGCGTTTATTTTTCTCTGAATTGCAGTGGCGCGCCGTGGCCTGGAGATGCGAGTAAGAGCTACGGATCCTCGTCCGTGTCCCCAATGCGGCAAGATCTATCGTTCGGCGCACACGCTGCGCACGCATCTCGAGGACAAGCACACGATTTGTCCGGGTTACCGTTGCGTGCTGTGCGGCACAGTGGCAAAGTCCCGTAACTCGTTGCACTCGCACATGTCGCGTCAGCATCGGGGCATAAGCACGAAGGACTTGCCGGTACTGCCGATGCCGAGTGCGTTCGATCCGGAATTAGCCTCGAGGTTATTGGCGAAAGCGGGCGTGAAGGTGAGTCCGGCGGAGCTGAGAGCGCGCGCGAGTCCAACGGGACCGCGCAGAAACGACATGAGACTGGAAATGCCGCGAGGCGGTGGCGCCCCCTCGGAGGCGGGAAGTTCGATCTGCGGCGGTGACGATCCCGAGGACCTAACCTTACCGCTCAGCCTGAGGTATGGCTCGCCAACGCCCAACAACAATACCGTAATCACGAAAATCTCCCAACAGTACCACAATTCCAGTGGATTGGGTACCGGCGGTGGAGCCCACGCTGGCAACAAATCAACGATAAACGCCGTTGCCCCGAAATCGATGGATTCGATGATACACGCGAGTGGCCGCGAAACTAATACCGCGCAGTTGCATCAGACCGCATTCCCGCCGGATCTACGCTCGTCGGCGTTGATCGAGACCTATCTCCAGTTCATCGCCGATAATTCGGCCATGACGAGGGAACAGGCAGCCGTTTACGCGGCTGCCCACGCACACGCGAAAATGGCCCACGTCAGTGCGATCGACAAGCTCAGCGGTAATCGCGGCATCGACGATTATCCGATGATCGGACGCGACGAGGGCCGAGGCGTCGACGACGATCGCTATCCGCCGAAACAACAGGAAAGACACACCGGTGTCAACAATCTCGCCAAGGACGACGACGACGTCGAGTCCTCCGCAGGCGAGGACGACGACTTCAGCGAGAACGAGGAACCCGAAGCCCTCAAGGCCGAGTGATAGGAACGTCTTGAACGCTCAGTGAATGAGAGACAAACGATATCGAGACGAAGATAAAGCCGAAGACGAAAACAAAATCCATCCACTACCTCAGATAATAACTATATATTTTTCAAATAGAGAAAAACACTTTTGTTTCTTGTTTGCTCTTCTAGACAGATCCAAGTGACAGGGAAATATTCCCGCGACAGATTTAACGGAGGATAAATGATCTCCGATCCTCCTGCACGGGGTTGATCGCCACGTAAAAGAGAATGAAATAAGAACCCAAGACTATCCGTTATCTTTATACTAAGTTGCAAACGGGGATTGGGTCGCGATGCACACAGGGCCGTTTTTCGGATGAAAAGACAAACGCAGCTGGTAATGTCGAGAATTCGCTCTTTGTGTAAAAAACTGTGCCATCCTCTACAAAAGAAAACTCATATTATTTATAAGCCTCAAAAAGGTTGGTTAATTTCGCAAGTGAAATCGTTACGTAGTTCAGATAAATATTGACGTTAGTGGCCTCACGAATGTCAATACGAAAACTCAAATGCATTTTTGTCGGCACTTTGGTCCGTGACAGCTTTTTGGTGGATTTGTTGAGATAACCGACAATGACGAATTCTCGGAGATTTTTTTTTTCGCGAGTTTCGTTACGAAGAGGCTGAAAAAATAGGCATTTAGGGGATTTTTTTTTCAGGAAAACCAAAATAAATCGAGATTACAAAAAAGGGTGTTTTTCCTACATATCGGTGACTGTATACAATAATTTTTTTTAAGCGACTTATTTCAAAATGGCGGCTGTGCAGGGTTTATCTTGAAACTGCATTTTTTAAGTTGGCCGGAAATGTAAATCGGACAATTTTCAACCGATTCAATTGAAATGTCGAATATATCTTGAAATATATCTTTAAATATTTTGAACTTAAATATATGTTTATATGTCTTGAAATATTGTTGAATATAACTTGAATATATAGTAAAATTCAATTAAAATGTCGAATATATACATTGTCCATGAAAGTGCGCAGGATTTTTCTTTTATATTGCACAGTTCATCTGTCATTAAGAATTATCTGACGATAATTTGTCACTTTTCAAAAATTTGCCTAAAAAATCGTCGGATAATTGTTAATAACAAATGAACCATGCAATTAAAAAAACCTACGTCCTTCCATAGACAATGTATTTTTCAAGATATATTCAACATTTCAAGCGAATCGGTTGAAAATTGTCTGAGTTATGTTTCCGGCCAACTGAAGCATGTGTCCAAAATTGAAAATGATAATAAAATTTTTAAAATTTGATAGGTGAGTATGCAAAACATTTGAAAGATTGTGTAAAAATTTCACGAAGATTGGGAAGCTGGCTACTGAGAAATGAGAATTCACAAATTACACGCAGCCTTACGGAAACTGAAGTAACTTCGCAATTATTATGAATGAAGTAACTTTGCAAATATTTATGAATGATCGTTTTTTTTTATTTTATTTCAAATATATCAAAAACAAAGCCGGCTTTACCGTGCAAGAAACGACGTCGTCCGCGAACGAAAATGAGTATCTGAAGTAAATGAAAGTAGCGGGAAATTCAAATACTCATTTTCGTTCACGGACGATGTTTCTTGCACCACAAAAGCCACCTTTGATTTTGATATAATTGAAATAAAAAAAAAAAACGATCATTCGTAAATATTTGCAAAGTTACTTCATTCATATTAATTGCAAAGTTACTTCAGATTCCATAAGGCTGCGTGAAATTTGTGAATTCTAATTTCTCAGTAGCCAGCTTCCTAATCTCCGTAAAAAAATTTAACACAACCTTTCAAATATTTTACTTAATGACCTATCAAATTTAACAAATTTCATTAACAATTTCAATTTTGGACACAACATCCCTAAAAAATAGATTTTTGAGATAAACGCTGCACAGCCGCCATTTTGATATTGATCGCTTCAAAAAAATTATTGTACAGTCACTGATACGTATGATAAACACCCTTTTTTGTAATCTCGATTTATTTTGTAGTTCCGAAGAAAAAAAAATCCCCAAAAAGCCTATTTTTTCGGCCTCCATTCAATAAGTCCAATTATTTCACTTTCACGGGAATTATTCAACGACAATCGTCGTGTTTGCGCGAAATTTTGCGTCCAATTGCGTCCAATCTCCGGCTGGCAACGTCGAGCTCTAAGTAACCAACACAATATCCCAAAAAGAATTTAAAAGAGAAACAAACATAATAATTAAAATAAAACGTATATTCCATCCGTCTACCTCAGTGCACATAATAGAACGATAGATCATAGAAAATAGTAAAATCAGAGAGAGAGAGATAGAGAGAGAGAGAAAATGCTGAATATGGCGAAACACGAAAAAGGCGCGAGAACGAAAAGAGAGCTAGATAGAAAGAAAAGGGACAAGGCCGAAGAGTTAGGTAGATTCAAGATTAAGAAAAGAAATCATAGAGCCCAAATAAGCGGAGACGGAGACCGAGAGAGAAGAGTATGCGTGTGTGTGTATGTGTGTGTCTGATCACCGTCCTATGATGTAAAAGCTTAGCCAGAAATGATCAAAGTCAAACGATTGTGCGGTTTTATTCTTCCGAATCGATTTCTGTCGCTCGATTCGGCGCGGCGTGACGAAAGAGCCCGAGAACAAATGAAAGAACAACAACAAAAACGTCGCCCATTTGACACGAGACACGGTATGCGACTGTTTTAGTTATTACCTTCTTTTTTGTTCGGTCAAAATTGTCAAATTCACGACGACGCCTTTCGGACACTTGCGGCGAAGAGTATATTATTATTATTATTATTATCATCATTATTATTATTATTATGTTATTATATATGAATGTTGAGGAAAAAGTATATATTGCCTAGATTTATAGTGAAGTTGGGTATACTGCAGGCACGTACGTACGACGATTGAGAGAAAACGAAATAGATCGAGAGATAGAAACACGAAAAATAACGTATACGCGTAGAGCTAAGATTTGCGATTGTTCGTTGATTTTGCGAAGTCAAGTTGTACGCCATGCACATATCGTGGAACGTCTCCGCAAATGATCGCGAGCGTTTTTTTTTTTCTTCTTTTTAACGAAGCGACGAAGCTCGCGAAAAGGGACGACGGGGAAAGAAGTGTAGGAACAGCAACGAGCTGATTGTCGGCAATTATAAAGTTGCAAGCTCGTCCCGATGGAAAATCAAAAGTCGATGTACACACCCAAACGCGTAAAGACGTCACGAAGTTCCCTTGTTAAAATCTCAGGCCCCCCAATTCCACTCGTTAATTATTTTAACGTGCCCTCGTCTTGTTTTGTTTTGTTTTTTTTCCTCGTTTTTGGAGAAAAAAAAAACCCTCGCCCTTTGTTATCGACTTTTCGACTGACTAACCGCTTGCCGATTAATCCCCTTTTCTTTACCGATATTTCTCGTTATTTTCGTTCGTTCGTCACATCTACGAAATTATTCTCCTCGAGGCGTGAGTTTTTCGCAGCGAAGCGTCTCCCGTCGAGTCCCGCGTTGTAATTTTTTTCGCAAACGGCGACGGGCGTGAATATTCTTGCCATATGTAAATGTGAAGGGAAAAAAAAGTGAAATCGCGTTGTGCTTTTTTTTTGTTCTTCGCACGCAGACACACATACACGAACACACGTGCGAATACGTACTTCGGTGTTGTCGGAACGAAGAGAAGAATAACAACGAAGCAATGACGTTTGGAGGTTAAGCGCGATGTTTTTCTCGCATCGGCCGTAAGTGCAAATACCTCGGGATTCTCGTTCGTTCTTCTTTTCTCGACGACAACGTCGTAGTTGTAAAATGGTTCCTACTAATAATACGCGAGCTAAAATTCAATAAAATTAACTCGTAGACTTAGAGAGAGAGAGAGACGAGGAGAAAAGTGGAGGTTAGGAAAACGTTGCAATTTGCATATTGAAACGTTCGAGCGTGCGCGTATATGTGTATAGAAACGTGAGTAAAAGTGTGTCTTTTTCGTGACGAAAAAAAAAAAAAACGTGTGTGCAAAGGCGATGGAAGAAACGAGAAGTGTGACGTAGTTGGATTGATCAGATGTCGCGGGGGGTGGGGGGAGGATCGGTGAAAGAAGTGATAGGGGAGGCAGAGAGCTGCAAGGATAAATCGTAGTCTAGATTAAATACTGTAGGATATATTATTGTACACAATACTCCGAAGTATACTAACACGCTAGGATTAAGCAACTTTGCTATCGATAATTGACTAGAATGACGCTCAGCGAACTCTTACCTTTTTTTTTCGTTGTCTCGTACCTTATTTTTTTCTGTTTTTTTTTACGCTTCACGAACGTGAAAATTTGCAAAGTCAAATGGAAGTTGCGAGTTTCCTGGCCTGCTTGTCGATCGTTGCACGTTATTTTTCTTCGAAAGCCCCGGCGACGAGGAAGCTTCCGATTGTCCAAAAAGTGCGAAGCGAAAATCGATTATATATATATATATATACATATATATATATATATATATATATATATATATATATATATATATATATATATATATATATATATATCAAGAATTATCAAAAAGTGAAGAAGCGAAAATCGATTAAAAAAATATCAAGAATTAGCAAAAAGTGAAGAAGCGAAAATCGATTAAAAAAAATATATCAGAAAGAAAATAATTCGATCGTGGTCCATTGGGACAATTTTCGTGAGAGAAAGCCTCGTTTGGACGAGATTCGAAAGACTTCTCGTCGCCAGTGGGATTGAAGCAAAATGTCAAATTCTCCGAGGCACAAGCAGGCGAACGATGCTAGTGTTATTTGTTTTCTTTTTCGTAAAATTTCACGAATAGTCCTCGTGACTGTGGATGTTTCGTTGTTTCTTCCAAGTTGCAAAAAAAAAAAGTGCGCACTCGCTCGGAGATTGTGAAAAAATCCTTCGAGCTGTTGTGGTGACTTTTCGTTTTGTTTTGAGTCTTGTGAATTAGCCTATGTGTATAGTATGATAAAAAAAAACATGTACGTACAACAGTATACGAGAGTCCCATGGTTTGACAATTACACGCATATTTATACGTATGCGTGCGGAGTGCGTATACGATTGAAATTGATAATTGATAGAATCAGTGAATTGCGTCCACAGCACGAGAGGGCGATTGGAGAGGGAAAAAGAAACATGGGTCGTGTTCGTTGGGTCTCATCATGTTGATTGCGCATGCGCGTAATGATGCGCATTTGATGATGCGCACCTTTCCTTGCGCAGTTGCGCGTTGCGCATCATTATGCACATGCGCACTTGTTCGTACCAAAATGATGAGACCCAACGAACACGACCATGGAGATGCGACGGAAAATTAATTACGAGAGAGAGAGAGAGAGAGAGAGAGAGAGAGAGAGAGAGAGAGAGAGAGAGAGAGAAAGGAATCGCAATCGATCGAGGCATTTGCTACATTAAAATTCAGGTCTATAATCGGTACAAACAAAAAATACAAAACCACTCTTGCCTTGAAGCTCTCTAATAACCATATGATAAATATCGAAACGAGACAAAGCTAACAAGAGAATTAAAGAATAAAGTCGAATAAATAAGAGAGAAAAAAAAAGAAAACGATACATTTTTTTCCACTAATACTGGAAAAAGAGATTTTACTTAAGAAGAAATAGTATAAAAAAAGTGAACATAGACGAGAAAAAAAAAGAGAATCTTTCAGAGTACAAATTTTTTGGATTATTACAAGCGTGCGTTTCCACGAGGAAGAGGATCCTCGTGTCCTCGCGGATCTCGCAAACGTCGAAATTAAATAACGAATGAGTCGTAGAGAACGAGAGTAGGAGAAATCGAACAAATCGAACAAATCGAATCAATTGCTTGACGAAATTAACACGAAAAAAAAGAAAAATTGTGCCATAGTGTTCTCCAATTGTTGACTCGATGATTAGACTGTTTCTGATTTTCTTCCGATGCGAAAGAAAACACACAAGTGTAAAAAAAAAACAGTCACGACGTTTGAAGACGAATTTTAGTGTCGATGAACTCGCCGATAGAATTTTACGTTCTTTTTTTAGTTCTTATTTTAATCGGTGTATGGCTGCATCAATAGAAACAATACACACGTATCGACCGTTCAACCAACGACGTGGGGCAGGTGCGGCGAGAAAAGTTTTAAAAAACGACGGACGAAACTTTTTTTTTTCGGAGTTTTTCTTTTCGCGGAAAACGAGGGATCGAGTTTCGAGGCGGTTAAAAAAAAACCAGAGATTCGAGTCAAGCCCCCTTCTCATAATAGTTTTCTACTATACAGTATTTATATAGCTATATGTATACACAGATCCCACATGCAGATTTACATATGTACGTATACACGGATATGTGCCATATATCACGTGTGCACACGTATGTGTATATTTTTGTACGTAAGAATATATATCACGTGACAACGTCGTAAAAACTCGGATCCTCGCCCTCTTTGTAAGACTACAATGACTTTCAATCGCCGCGCCGTAACCCGCCCGAAGACAACAACAAAAAAAACTTCGCCATAGTCCGCAATAGTCAAACCTTTCTTTTTTTTCTCAATTTTTATTATACAAACAACCAACAACAGTATTGCAATAGTTCTAATGTTGAAAAAAATCGTGCGAGCTCGCCATTCTGACTCTGTCGGATTTGGCCGCTGTCTCAGGTACTTATTTTCTTAAAGGCAAATAAAAAGAACGTAGCAGGAATGAAAACAAAAAAAACACACACGAAGTAAGCACGATCTTAAATACAGTAATATCGATAAATGTAATAACAAACTCAGGAAAACTGAAGCAGGCAGGCCGTGATATATATAACTACTTTTAATAATTGATAGCAACTACTACTTACTACTGCAGATGTTGAATTTCTTCGTCATTCGCGTATTATTGTTTTTCTCGATTTTCTTTTATCTCGACATTTTGCGCTCGATTTTTCGCCCTCTTTCGTTGACGAAGAGACATTTCACGAAGATCGAGGATGAGATCCAACTCGGGTGAGCAATTGAGAAATTGAAGAATGAAAAAAAAAAAAAAAACACGAATAACCAATGAATCGATAATACGAGAATACAAGCGAGCGCGAACGATGAACTACCATAGCTACCTCCATTACGAATATTACAGATATATCAGTCTTCTTGCGTAATACTTAAAAAAAAGAAAAGAACAAATAATAATTACCGAATAATAACGATAACGATACTAATGTAAATTCACGCGAGATCACAGCCGAGTGTGAGCATCGAAACAGGAGAGGGCAACACGTTCAAAGAATATGAATTGTAATAAAAAAGAACGACCATGAACCGTGATCTGTTATTTATATCAGAAGGAATGAAAAAAAAAAAAAAAAAACGAAATTTTGGTTCCCGATCACAGGCATAATAATGTACATTGGAAAAAAAACGAAAATATTTACACCTTTTAACAATCAACGCGCGACTGTGTACTCTTCCTTAGCTTTTAAGAGTCGCATCCTGCATACGTCACGGCCGAGCAAAAGCACTCTCGATCGAAATACCAAGAACGGAAAGAAATAATAATAATAAATAAAGAAACGAAATATCCAATGCGAATGTGAAAAAAAAAACAATTCCCACTGCCAAACAGCTCGGCCGTGTGCCGTGAGCGAAATAACAAAAAAACCAGTAACTAAATAACAAGTTGAATCGACAGTGCTGAATTCCAAATCGACAATGCAATATGTACTTACACGGAGGAAGAGAGCGAGAGTGAAAGACGGAGAGACAGTCAAGCTTTGGCGAAAAAAAAAGGAAATAGAAAAATGATGATTTCTCATCAAAATCAATTTATTTCTTTGTTTTTTTTTTTTAAATTAATTTACCGCTTTACCAGAATTAACATGACAGAATGATCGAGTGGGAGCTCGTTGCGCGAGACAATGCGTGAGAGTGCAAGAGTCAAAGAACAAAAAAACAAACGACGAGTGAGATTGTTTTCGACGATTCTCGAAAGGAAGGAAAATAGAAGAGAAAAACGCGGGCGCATCGTACGAATCCGCATACATTGGATAAATGCTCCTATTCGTGTATATAGTGTATACTGCATTGAGGGCAGGACGCAACTGTGACAGACCGAAAAACGTCGTTTTTTCCGAAGTTTTTTTTTGTTTGTTTGTTTGTTTACTAGATTATTTATTTGGGATTTCGACAAAAAGGCACGTTGTCAAGCATACGTTGAACTTATTTCGTGTAAATTGTCATTTGGAAAGAAATGAGAAAATTTACAAAGTTGTTGAGGTATTATAGAAATTCTGTAGAAAAAAATTAAAAACTTTTATAATCTATATAAACGTCGTGCGTTTTTCGAAAAAGAATATTCACAAAATGGAAGGTGTTGCGGCGAAACTTTTAATTCGGGGGCTTAGAAAATTAAAAAAAAAATGGCTACGTACAACGATAGCTGCTGCAATTAGGAAAATTTTGGTTAAAATTGAGAATCGGACAATTATAGTTGGAGTTATGATGACGACCAGGTCGAGAAGAGTCGTGAAAAAAACGATTGGTCAATTTTCAACGTTAAAACTTAATTTTTTTTTCTCAAATTCTCGAATACACTTTGAGAAAATGTAAAGAAAAATCGATTTTTTTACTCGTCACAGTGGTGTCCCGCCCTTGAAAAACAACCCCTCCCTCTCTCCCCTGGCCCGAAAAAAAACAGCCCCTCCCAGCCCCTCAACTCACGTGATATTTACAGAGAACATAATCAGGGACGCGTCATAACCAATAGTTATATATATATATATATATTTACATATTAGATAATTTTCTAGTGATAGTATTAGAATTAACGGAAATTCGTAGTCGTAATAAGAATTGAATTCGTTAGTTTGTAATTTATCGTCATCTTTTGCGTTCTTCTGTTTTTTTTTTTCTTCTGTTTGTTCGTTTGAGAAATTAATGACTCGTCATCGAAAAATACACACGCATACACAGACACAAGATTTGAATTTTTAAATTATTATTATTGCTTTGTAAATTTTTTTCTTTCCACTCGCGTATTACGGCGATGTAACTTAACGTGCAATTTGGACGTGCGAACACGATGTGTTGAGAACGAGAGAGGTAGGATGAGAAAAGATGAGAAGGGTTGCAGGATACGTGCGAACAAAATCATTCGGGACAAGAACCGTTGGGCTCGCGGCCACTTTTGTAAGGTCAACTACTTAACTTAAGGTGCTTCAGTATAATTGTTACGTTACGTTTAATTTACACGTCATTTCATACATTATTACGATTATCATTATTAATTACAATATTATTATTATTATTATTATTATTGATACGAGTAGGATTTTACTATTGCGATATAATCTCACTTTCTCATTTTTCGAATTTCGGCGCAATGGTTACGACAAAAAAATTCAAAGAAATCGAATTTTCGGAATTTCTTTTTTCTTCCTCATTTATTGATCGCGCTCTGAAATTTTTCCCGCTCCCGAAATCCCGCTCTTCCGTTTTACTTGTAAATATTCATGCAGCCTATTTATCGTAATATCTCCCATCCGCCCCCGCTCTATTCCTCCCAACAATTGTTTCCTCCTTCGTGTTTTTTTTTTTTTTCGTAATTTTTTCCTCGCACGTACTACTCGTTTTACTTACGTTCTTTATTTTTCGTTTCGCCATTTCTTTTTTGTTTCTCTTCCTTTTTTTATACATGTAAGCCATGAAACTTGCCAATACGAAAAAAAAAAAAAAATACAATAAATGTGTTAGAAAACTGACCTAGACATTTTTCATTTTTTTGCATTTATTTTTCGCCTGGTGTCCAACATATTTCTTTCGTTTGTTTCGAACTCGCTTGTCCTCTCAACGGTAAGTTTACTCGTTTTATTTTAATTCTTTTTTGTTTTATTAATTTTATTAATTTTTTTTCTTTTTTTTTCTTTCGTTTTTCGTCAATATTATTACGCAATGGTATAACGAAAGCTTCGTCGTTGGTGTGGCCAACCGAGCGCGACGATTAAATACGAGAAAATGTATACTATGAAGAAACGTGGAAACCGCATTAGTCCAATTATACGAGATACAAATGCGTAAGTTAATTATACTCAGAGAAATCTTGGTTACGGCCGAGGCTTTATTAATTTGTTAATTGAATAATGGATATCCGTGGGGACACGTTCGCGGATCGATGTGAACTCGATTAGTAAATAAAAGAAAATGGACGCCGCCCTGTCGCGACGAATGCGTGGATAGAAGGTAAAATAAAATTGTGAAGAATTAAACAAACGAAGAAAAATGTGACGAAGAGGTGTCTCGTTGGACTCGGTGAAATATCGTAACTTCGCTCCCGAATTGGACCTGCGATAAAAATCCTACACTATTTCGTTTCTCGTTCGGAATTATTCGAATGAAATTTCGAAGATCCTGTGGAAAAAGGAAAAAAAATAATGACTTTTGCGGCACTGGAGACTTTGGGCTGAAATTTTAACGAGGTCACCCATACGGATGTATTTGGAAGTCCGTAGCGATCTTTGGACTGCTGTAGACTTTTTCGTCCAGTAAAAGAGACGAAAACCCAGCACTATTATTGTAGAATTCGATTTTTTTTTACTGAAGCTAGATGGTTGCATACTGAAAGTAACCCCATGAAATTTTGCCCCTCAACTCGCCCCGACCCTGAGTTTTCAACCCCTATTTAGGGGTTGAAAACTTAAAAATCGCCATATCTCGATAATTAAAAGCCCGATCAAAAAATGTCTTAAACAAAAGTTGTTTGGAATAATAAAATACGTATAAAGTTATTCCACGTCCAATCCCCTATCTTTGAAAATAGCGGCACAAAAACTTTTCTAATCGTTTTTGTGCCGCTATTTTCAAAGATAGGGGATTGGGCGTGGAATAACTTTATACGTATTTTATTATTCCAAACAACTTTTGTTTAAGACATTTTTTGATCGGGCTTTTAATTATCGAGATATGGCGATTTTAAGTTTTCAACCCCTAAATAGGGGTTGAAAACTTAGGGGTGGGGCGAGTTGAGGGGCAAAATTTCATGGGGTTACTTTCAGTATGCAAACATCTAGCTTCAATAAGAATTTTAATTCTACGCTGAAAGTGCTGGGTTTTCGTCTGTTTTGCTGGACGCGCGGGGTAGTTCGACGATTGCGCCCGCGCGCGTTTTCATCGATTTCACGACCACGCCAAACATACTACAATTTTCCACCCACGTATACGTATTGCACGGCCAATCCGTCCGAATTCGCCGAGTCGATGAATCATCCGTCAACCGCGCGAAGCTCCGACGAGAATTTCTCGCCATCGTTTTTTTTTTCTTCCTCTAGGATCGATTGTTAGAAGGGAAAAAAGTGGAAAAAAGCTCGAAACGATCATTCAGGATCGGGGAGTTGGTGTGTTGCGGGGCTAGGTGCCTTTTTGCGGCCTGTTTGTATGCGAATCCGCACCGCACGAAGTTTACTCTCGTTATCACGTTACATACATATGTAAATATATGCGTACAGGGCGGTCTGGAAAGTGACGTCCGAGAGAAAAATCTTGATGCCTCGTGTGCCTGTCCGAATCATCCCTGCGATCTTTTTGACTTTTCGAGAAAAAAGCTTCTTTCTAAAAAGCTTTTTCGAGAAAAAAGCTTTTTTCTAAAAAGCTTTTTCGAGAAAAAAGCTTTTTTTTTTTCTAAAAAGCTTTTTCGAGAAAAACCTTTTTCAAAAAAAGCTTTTTTCAAAAGAGCTTTTTCGAGAAAAAGCTTTTAAAAGACTTTTTCGAGAAAAAAGCTTTTTTTTCTAAAAAGCTTTTTCGAGAAAAAGCTTTTTCAAAAAAAGCTTTTTTCAAAAGAGCTTTTTCGAGAAAAAGCTTTTAAAAGACTTTTTCGAGAAAAAAGCTTTTTTTAAAAAAGCTTTTTCGAGAAAAAAGCTTTTCTCAAAAAAGCTTTCGTTCACTTTTCCATGTGTACTTTCCTGGAGATTTGTTTTACTTGTGCTTTCGTTACGAAGCAAACACGTACCTAAATACCTCAGATTTTTATCAAAAGTTAGAAAAATACGTTCGAGAGGATCGGTCGCTAAAGTTCAGATGATTAAAAAAATTATTATACCAGTCTAAATCACGCCCCATTGCTTTCACAAAAGTCCTAAATGTTACGTGCACAAAAGAGAAATATAAATTTAAAGCGGAGGAAAATTTGAAAAATAATTAAGAAGCTTTTTTCCCGAAAAGTAAAAAACATCGTAGGACGTAGATGGGGGTGATTCGGATGAGTATTTATACGAGACATTTAGTTGTTTTTTGGACGTCACTTTTAGTGCCACCATGTATAAAAATAAATATAAGTGTTTACCAGGTGAGGCAAGAACTAGCAGTGGAAATATTTCCTAACCTATCAGGGGCAATTTTTTTTGCACAGGGTCAACCGATCAGTGAATGGACGAATAACGACACGGGTAGGATTCAGATGAATCGTAGAATGGAAATATTATCAAAGCGAATTTTTCAATGGCTTTAGCTACCAAAAGATATCATTCTGATAGTAGAAAAAATAATTCGACGTAATTGCAACAAATCGTATTGGAGGAATTGATAGATGAGTAGCGAAATGACTAAACCGCCAGTTAATGAACGAAATGACCAGTAAATGGACGCTCATCCGCCAGTAAATGGCAGGTAGTTAAACAAACGCTGTCAAGCAAAACGATTTATTTTTATTAAATGCTATATTCGGAGATTCCTGTGTTCCACAATAATTGTAATATTCTTATACACATGAGTATTATCTTCGTTATTACAATTTCGTAGAAAATACACAAAGCTTTTTTACATCTTAATTCTCCTAAAAACTACCAAAGTTTCTTTCGACAGAGAAATAGAAAATTAAATTTTGCCAAAAATAAAAAAAAACGAATGATTTAATTTGATGACAACATTCAATGAAATGTTCATTGTCACATCTTAGCAATAATTCATTTCGCTATTTTCAGCAAATAAGCTAAATTTTTTACTCTGTTTTGAGAATTATCAGAACAAAGCCCAAATGTCCACTGGAAAGACGTTAGAATACAGCACCAGTTAATGAGCATGTCTAATTCTGACCCATTATTAAGAATTTATTTTAAATTTTTGCCAAAAATCAAAGATTGATTCTTTCTCAAGTAATGAAAGTAATGCGTACCCTCAAAACTTATAAAAACTATTGTATTCGCGTTTTGAACACCTACTGTGCACAGCCATATCGTAACGAATTTTCGCGGTGTGCAAGTACCACAAACTAGAAAAATTTCGTGTAGCATCAAAATTCGATATCAAACTGAGAAATCGGTTTTAACAATAGCTGTGATGGACAATTGATATTCTTGACTGATTTTGAATGCAAATCAGCTTTTGTCCATTCACTGGTCTCCGTCCATTCACTGGTCAAATTTCAAGATCAATCAAGGTTTAGTACAAAAAATCGATAAAAAAAAATTGATTTTTTTTCAGTCTAGAATCAATTTTAAAAAACGGTGCAAAAACTGACTTTTATAAAAGTTGCCTCAAAATGATGGTCACCACTTTCAATTCACGTTTGCGATCTGATTCGCATGGATTGCATTGTCTTATCAACCACGTCAGTCTGTACTAACGAACAGGCTCTAATCGAAGTTTCCATACTTTAATACTAACAAGGAAAATTTGCGAGATTGATCTCTCGATTTCGATGAAATTTGGCATGCTTGCAGAATGGGTAAAAATAGGTGACACGTGTTTTTTTATATCAGCGAAAACCAATTTTTAAGAGTTGAAACGCACCCTCGAAAATAGGGGTGCTTTTCGTCGATAACGTTTAAACGGTACGAGATATGGAAACTTAAAATTACAATAATGTTGATTTTTTCGTGTACTATACTTTGGTGGTAAGAACGATAACTTTATCGACGAAAAACACCCCTATTTTCGAGGGTGCGTTTCACCCCTTAAAAATTGGATCCGCAGATAAAAAAAAATACGTGTCGCCTATTTTTACCCATTCTACAAACATGCCAAATTTAATCGAGATCGGAGAGATCGACCCGCAGCCTTTCCTCGTAAGTAAAATCCAGGTAAGTCCTACAGCCTTGTTTACATTGTTGGCAACTAAGAATCTCATCAACTTGTTTTGGAAAGCAGTAAGAAGTTAATGATTTCCCTAATAGTGTTCCATAATAGTTCTCTTCAACCAGAAGTACTACGACGGAATTTCCTTCTGTCAGTACAAAATTAAATTTTCCGAAAAATGTTTGCTTATCACGAGCAAGTTGATATGATCTTAATTAAGAGGTCTCCTCACTTCAGACTCTAAAATTGCTATTTTTATGAATTTTTTTATACGCTTGTGTTAAATATATTGATATAAAAGTTGTTACACTTAATAAATACACTTCCAAAATACATTTTTTCAAAATGATGTATTTATGTAACCCAAACAAACTTTGAACGCGTTTTTCTCGAAACAACGTTTTTCGACGTCTTGTTGATAAAATCTTCGAAACTACTGAACCGATGCTTATGAAATTTTAACCATATATTCTTTACAATTATAGCTAAATCATATATCAAGAAATTTTTTCAATTTTGATATTTATTTTTTTTTGCCAAAAACAGCGAAAAAAAACACATTTTTTTCTTTTTTCGAAAAATCCCCACCATTTTATTATTTTTGCATATATCAAAAATCGTATGATATGCGCTATAGCCATTAATATACTGAATATAAAACCGTTTGATTTTTTTGTTTCGGATGATCCATCTCCGAGATTTCATCAACAGCGCAGACCCACAATTTTTTTAGGACACTTTTAACTACCATTTTCGTCTATAAATAGTGACTTAAATAAAGAATTTTTTAAAATGTATTTCTAGAGTGTGTTTATTAAATCTAAAAACTTTTATATCAACATCTATGACAAAGACCTATCAAAAAAATTCAAGAAAATAGCCTTTTCTAGCGTCCAAAGTGAAAAGACCCCTTAACTGAGAATGTCACAGAAATGCAACGCAAGCGGCATGTTCGTTAATACAGACTGCCTGCTTGTAGACTGCATTGAATCTGGTCATCACTTCGAACATATTTTATAGTACCAAAGGTTTGCACCGTTTTTTCAATCGATTCTAGGCTGAAAACACTGAAATTTCTTTTTTTTTATCGATTTTTTATACTAAATTTTGATCGATCATCTTGAAATTTGGAACCTGAACTTATTTTTAGTTCGTTGATAAAATTTTGATAAAAATAGTGGTCCCATTTGAAAAAAAATGGAGGTGACCTTGAATTCTTTGAAGTGCATCCAGCTGAATGAACTTCGCAGCCACCACTCGATGAGCCCCTTCGAACTATGCAACTTTTGTAGGAAAAGTTTTCTTCTAAGTCTGATAGGTCAGAAAACATTTCTACTGCTAATAGTTGTTGCCTCGCCCGGTATATGCGGCATTTCCCTCATTTACACATCAATTGTGGAACGAGAGTCAACTTGACACAAATATATATATAAATATATATTGGTACAACAGGCGATCACAGTTCCTATTTCGCTCCCCACATAAAAATAGTATATTAAGATATCACGTATAAATACATACATATATATGACATTATATATATATATATATATATATATATATATATATATCATTTGCAAAACAAATAATACGATGAAGCCCTGAAATGAACGGGTTATATGTATACATGAATTACATTTAAATACGTATACGCTAATTATAACGACCTGACGAAGTATATATATAGGAGAATGGATACGAGACTAGAATATATATTATTTATAAATATACATATATCTATATCCATATATATATATATATATGTATAAATATATACATATGTATGAATAGATATTATTATTAATATAATTATTACGTAGCACATTATGAGTATTGCTATAAGTGTATGGTATGAGGTGTATGCCAGTGGAATAAATCGAGTGCTTGGCATAAATGACTATATGTATACATATATAGGATAACGAATAAGTATTTATTGTTAAAAGCGCGATTGTCACACTAATTACGATTTATTTCAAACGTATTCCCGAAGAAAGCCGCACGTGAAAGTGATTTTTCGAGGCTTTTCATAAATTTGATTAACCGAGATCGAAAAACGCCAATGAAGGTTTTGTAATGGTAGGTAATTTTTTTTTTCCTCGTCGTATAGGGGTTTATCTCGCTCATGTAACTTGTAATTCGCATGTGTAATGTGTTGAACGCGGTATAATCGAATAATTTGCGAATTTTTGTAGACTGTACGTTATATATAAATGTATATATGCGTACGAAATAATATCGGTAGTGTAGAAAAATTATAATAAATATACCGATTATAATAAATGCGAAGTAAACGAAAATGATTTCGATTAGTTTTGAAAATCCTGCATTATCGAATTGTTCGATACGGCTAGATGCAGTAGCCTAACCCCTTAACCTTCGTGAAAATGACGAACGCTCGTTCGTCCCTCGAGGCAACTCAAATTGAAGAGGATGGTCCAACATGTGGTGCGGGAATCATAGATTGAAGGTAAACTTATTATCACAACGATAGAACTACTAGTATTATTTTAATTTTTAAAAGTTTTTTTCGAAAATATTGTTTTTGAAACGGTGTACACGATTTCTCGACATCTAATGAACGGATTGACTTGAAAATTGTTACACTTATTCAGTGTAATGGTAGTTTAGTCTTGACCGACGTTTTTTTTTCTCAACATTTTTTTCATTAGTTATTAACAACAATAGGATCTTTTTTCCTCGAAAAATCGATTTTAATTTTCAAACACTTTTTTAATGATTGAAAGACGATAAGAAAAAAATCTCGGTCAAGTCCTAGCAAATATGATATATTTTAAGGGGGCAGAAGCCTTTTTCTCGAAACTATTGTTTTCAAAACGGTGTACACGATTTCTCGACATCTAATGAACGGATTGATTTGAAAATTGTCATAATTATTCAGTGTAATAGTAGTTTAGTCTTGACCGACGTTTTTCTTCTTAACATTTTTTCATTAGTTATTAATAATAATTATGTCGTTTTTCCTCGAAAAATCGATTTAATAATTCAATTTTTTTTTTTGATGATTGAAACACGATGACAAAAAAAGCTCGGTCAAGTCCTAGCCAATATGATCAATTTTAAGGGCGGAGATTACTTTGGGCGACCAAAAAATTGCTGATTTTCATGATTTTTTTTTAAAGGAAAGATTTCTTTATTATTTTTGAGACTTAGGATATGTTTTATTACTACTTTTGGCTGTTGCATGGTATTATTTTTTATTAAGCTTTAAAAGTGGCGGCGGTATGGCGCGATCTTGTAAACTGCATTTTTTAAACTGGCCCGACGTATAACTAAAAAATTAATCGACCGATTCTGATGAAATTTCGTATAAATTTTCCTAACTCTATGGTCTAATACATAATCCTAATAAAGCAAAAAAAAAAGTTTTACCGCAAAATGTAGTCATTTTTTTCTGAAAATTCAACCTTTTTGTTTCAATGCGTACAATTTCATGGATTTTCAACATTTCTCACTTTTTCTTGGTTCATATTCTGCGTATGAGTGTCAAGGAAAGAAAACTCCTTGTTGGTTTTTTTTTCGAATTAATCCCGCCCACGCTACGTGTCACGCTGTCTGACAACATCCGCCGCAACACGTTTAGAAGACCGTGCCATACGTCCGCCATTTTTAAAGATTAATTTAAAAAATTCCATGTAACAGCCAAAAGTAGCAATAAAACATAGCATGAGTCTTAAAGATGGTAAAGAAATCTTTCCTTTAAAAAAAAATTATAAAAATCGTCTTTTTTCCAAATCTATGAGTATCTCCCCCCTTAAGCAAAAAATCGTTTTTTTTTTTTTTCAAAATCGAAAACATCGTTGAGCCTCTCACGTTCAAAGGTTCTTCACGAGATTGTTTAAAACTTCTTTAATTATAAATATTTTTCAATGAAATTTCGTACACAAGTTTGTTAATTCGCATACAAATAAATATCCAAACGACTTTTCAATTATCCTACTTATTCCTTCAAAATAAATCTGTTCTAATAATCCTCATTTTTGAGTCGTCACAGTAGCCTAACCCCTTAAGGTAGTCCTTTCACGAATCCGCATATTAAACAATTAACTGATTTTCGTATATAAACAAGGAAAAATACATCCCGATATACTGTTAAAATTTCAAGCCAAGTTATCGAACTTTTAACGAAAAATTACGTCTCTAAAAATCTTCACATTTATATGGCACTTTATGGAGATTATACGCTGGCCACATTTCTATTCAATAATTTGTACACTAAATAACTCTAGGTGCCTGATATAAACTGCTCAACGCGTGTTGAAAATTCTAAAAATTCCGTAACGACAATAAAAACAGCGGGTCACCGAATGTTTGAAGAAAAATCAATAACATTTTTAAAAATGTGACTCGCAGAAGAATTTTCGCAGCCGCGACTTTTTCGAGAAAATGTAAAAATGTCTAAATCTACTAAATTCGCCCGAATTTTTTTTATTCCAGTTTATCGTTGGATATAATCATAATTTATTGTGACTTATTTTCATTAAGCGCCACTGTAATTTACCAACGATTCGGAAGGGCCCTGCTTATGCCCCCACAAAATACGGCCCTCCGCAAAACGAATACCTTAAGGGGATATAACAGTGTGAACGCTGAAAATTTGGATGATTTTCGGGAATTTTTTGGAAGAAAAGTAGTCAATTAAATGTTTCGAAAAATTAAAAATATATTTGGCTATATTTGACCTATATTACATAATTTTTTCATAGAAAAATATTGAGATTATGCGCTGCCTTCAGAGGCGCCAAAAAAAGTTCCTCCACTGCTGACAAGATTCCGGCCGATTGAGTAGCTGAAACCGAAAAAGGAAAAAATGTGGTTAAATTGAAAGGTATTTCCTGTATAATGACGTAGGATTTTCGAAAAATATCAACAAAGTGACGTAGTTATGAAAAAAGTCTGTTTTCTTGCCTACAAAATGGTCGTTTTTTTCAATGCCAAATCGTCAATTTTCATCCAATCAAAAGTATCCTACGTCATTGTAGAGTAAATATATTCAAGAGTACTCAGTTCAAATTTCAATTCGATCGGATAATTGCTCTTTGAGTTACAATGAGAGCAAATTTGAAAAATCTAATTTCTAGAAAAACGCGTTTAAAGATTTAACTGTCGATTTTTGCAAGACAAAATGCTATTGATATAAATGATAATGATATTCTTGAAAGTATAAACTGTCGAAAAAGGCAAAAAAAATCGATTTTTTGAAAGTGTCACACTGGAATATCCCCTCAAATTGCCCCGCGATCATATACCATCCGTAGTCCCGTTCCGAGCAAATACTGGCGTATCTTACCATCAGTCGGTTCCTTACCACCAGAAGAGTCGTTCTCACGACGACCGTCAGATGTCTCTACCTAATTCTTACGCGGAGCGTTTCCTAGCGCCACTTTTACGAAAGATAATTGAGACCTAGAAGATGAATATATTCAACTTCTATTATCATTCAAACAAAACAACAAATATCCGAAGATACGGAGTCTTGGATTGTCTTTTCTCATTCCAGGAGTGAAACTCGACCGAGCGATACAACTCGCGGCGTCTTTAAGCACGTCAAGCATTACCGGTACGCCAGCTACCGACCTTACCGACGGTTCCCATGCACTTCCCATCCGGAGGAAACTTATTACCATTACAAGAGCAAAATTTGTGGCGGGTAATTCACGATGGCAGGCCTGAGGTCGGTTGGCCGAACTGTCACGTCTGCGTCGGCGCCGCGGCGGAGGGGGTCGGCGACGAGGGCGCGCACAATCCAAGTCAATGAGAGTTTCATCCAGCTGTGAGCTGGACTAGGTGCGCGAGTACGACCAAGAGCCGTCGTGTCGCTCTCCCTCTCTCTCTCTCCGTCCACCCTTCTATCGCTCTACCTCCCTCTCTCTCGTTCTCCGGAACGTTGGGAATTTCAAATAATTTTTCGCAACGACAAACAATAAAATGCCAAAAAAATCGAAATATTCCGTTTTCACTGAAAAATAATTGTTGAATCGCGCGAGGGGGTGGAAAAGCGGCAAAACAGATTAATTCAAGAGTTCGCAATGTGCGTTCGGGAATATACTTGAGAGATCGGTGAACGATAATAAAATACGCGTAAAAAAGGATCGGACTAGGCCACAAATGCCGTAGTTCACGGGATTCATCGCGCCCGCGTGTGTGTGTGTGTTTAAACACACCGAGCGAGCGTTTGTTTGTTTGTGTGCGTGCGCGTGTTCCGCGTGCGTTTATGTGCGCGAGAGTGTCGTGTCGAGGGAGCCTGGCCTCGTGTGCGTGATTTACCTGCTGTTGCACCTGGACCAACGAGAAAAAGCGCAATGACAACGAGGGAGCTCTACATCAAGGTAAGCACAACGGCAAACCGGCCAACAAACGTTGCACCATATTTTCTTCCCACCGGACAAAGTGAACGTAAAATCGCACGAATAAGGGGAAGAACTGCACCCTTAGTCGTACATTTGTACGGATACTCTTATTCTAGATGCATGTGCCCGCAGTCTTCAACCCCTTTGGAATATTCCTTTTAAAAGTAAAATCAATAATGAGACGTCTTCAAGTCGGTGCTCGTCGTACGTAGACACTGCGCGTATGCTCGACGATGAGGTAATTTTTTACGAGTCGCAAGTGTATCGGGAGAGAGAGAGAGAGAGAGAGGTGACATTTTTACTTTCGCGTGAGAAATATAGTTACAACCGATCGATCATCCCAGGTGATTTTAGGCTCTCGACTCGTTTTCTACCCCCTGCAACTACCTATACGCGGTCTTATGGACGCGCGCTATCTGGGTCAGACTCTTCGTGAGTTTCCTTCTTAAGGGGTTAGGCCACAGTAACGGGTATAAAATAATCTGCGAATTTAACCATTTTTTCGTATGAAAAAGTGATTTACTCATAAAATTAATTACACATCTATTTAGTATGAATATCAAGCTGTTAGAAAAAATGTATATTTTTTTTTCGATGTACAAAATGGCCGACTACTAATATTTTCTTTGATCTTTTTTTTAGGCGCTCCGCGGCGTGACATTTAGCATCCACAATTTTTTACCTAGAGCAAAAAACAAAAATTCGTTAATCTACATTAGAATACCTAGAGAGTGGGTATTTGAACTTAAGAAATGAATTTTCAGTGAAAAATTTCGTTACAACTGCTCATAACCTGCTCATAAAATGAAAAGTTTTCGATTAATCAGAAATTCCGTACGTACTTCTCTGCGAAATGCAATGAGGAACGTAACTTTTAAATTTGAAGTAAATCGAGCGAAAATTGTTGAAGTTATTTGACACGCGAATTGGTAAAAAGCTGTTTCGAGAAGTTTCGAGTAGTCGGCCATTTTGTACAACGATAAAAAAATTTGTTTTTTCTAACAGCTTGATATTCATACTAAATAGATGTGCAATTCATTTTATGAGTGAATCACTTTTTCATAGGAAAACAAATGTCAAATTCGCGCATGATTTTATACCCGTTACTGTGTCCTAACCCATTAAGGAGAACGAGAACGAGAAAATGGAAGGTCGCGAGTTTATAGTGCGAATTCGGAACGAATAAGGTGGGAAAAAATGGGAATGTAGGAGAGGCGTGTTTTCCACATCTGTGCATCTGTGAGTGGGTCAGAGGCGTCCCGAGAGGATGAGGAATTTTCCTCATCCTCTCGGATATGATGAGAAACATTTAAAGGTCGTTGACGATCTTACTTTTTCAAAATCTCTTTTTTTTTGAATGAAAATGAATTTTTTTTTTCCATAGATTTTGTTTGCTCGAGTTTCAATTACCCGCCACGTTGTTTAAAAAAATGATTTTGAAAATCGCCGATCGTCAATGACTCGTATTTATTGTTAACTTGAATAACCCGTTTGGTTTTTAGATTTCGGCCGGACCGTTTGAGCTGGAGAGTGTCCACCGCCAAACGTCGCGAAGAATTTTCATTACTGCCGGCGGCCATGTTTTTGTTGTTTTCCTATATTTTTCGGTGATTTTTTTAAAGACTCTCAATATATGTATCTTTGTGTTTAAAAAATGGTTTTTTTTGGCACCAATCATTTTTAAAAAAATCCGGGAGTTGGCAATTTTTTTGGGCCTCTAGGCAAACGTAGCCCTTCAAAAAGTCTGGCCCGGATATTTTTTTCGAAATATTGCCCTTAGCCCCTGAAATTTACCCTTAACAATTTTGCTAAGGGCAAATTTTTTTGCCCTTCCCAAAATTGCCCTTAGCAAAAAATACAACGATTTTTTCTCTCATCTTTCATTGAGTTATTTTGATCATTATTGAAAGTCTTTTTTGCCAATTAACGTCGTGAATCTTTAATAAGAATGTGCAAAAACGTTTGAGTGAGTTTGAGAGCCTAAATCGGCAAAAAAAAATTTGAGCAATTGAAAAAAATTAATTTTCGTGAATGCCAACGATGCAAACGTCAATGTTATCGTATATGAACGTAGAATTTTGATCATTATTGAAAGTCTTTTTTGCCAATTAACGTCGTGAATCTTTAATAAGAATGCGCAAAAACGTTTGAGTGAGTTTGAGATCCTAAATCGGCAAAAAAAAATTTGAGCAATTGAAAAAAATGAATTTTCGTGAATGCCAACGATGCAAACGTCAATGATATCGTATATGAACGTAGATAAACGTAGATGAACGGCTGTTACGTCGTATTTCTAAAAAAAAAGTAACTGGTCCAGACTTTTTAAGGGGCTACGTCTGCCTAGAGGCCAAAAAATGGCCGAATTCCCGATTTTCTTTTTTGGAAATGGTTGGTGCGAAAAACCCATTTTTTAACACAAAGGTACATATGTTGAGAGCCTTTGAAAAAATCACCGAAACATATAGGAAAACAACAAAAACATGGCCGCCGGCAGATGATGAGATTTCTTCGCGACGTTTGGCGGTGGACACTCTCCAGCTCAAACGGTCCATCCGAAATCTAAAAACCAAACGGGTTATTCAGGTTAACAATAAATACGAGTCATTGACGATCGTCGATTTTCAAACTCATATTTTTAAACAACGAGGCGACGAATTGAAACTCGAGCATATAAAAACTATGAAAAAAAATCGCCATTTTTACGTAACTATTGAAAAATGAAGAGATATTTTGAAAAAGTGAGATCGTCAACGACCTTTAAATGTTTCTCATCGTAACTCCTGTAAATTTGGAAACAATCCATCGAGTGGTTCTCGAGATATCGTGACCACCGACTTTGACAACATTGTTTCGAGAAAAACGCGTTTAAAGTTTGAAGACGCTGTAGCTAATTTAATTTTCAGAATATTTGAATGAAATTTTCAGGAAGTATAGCTAAAAGGTACTAAAGAATAAAAATATTTTTGGAAAATTCATTTTTTTTACCCACCTAGGTAGATGTAGCCCCTTAAGGGGTTAGGCTACTGTGACGAGCGAAAAGCATGGGGTTGAAGTTCGCATCGTTGGAACGCAACGAAAGCTCCTTTCAATTAATATCCAAAATCAAATTTTTCAAATTTGTTCTAGATCGCTAAATAAGAATCCTAAAAAAAGTTTGCGTGATTTTAAGCTTAATTAATTTCAACTACTGGGACGAGCGAAAATCATAAGTTTGAAGTTTGCATCGTTCAAATGCAACGAACATTCTTTTTTTCCCGCTCATTACCCTCATAGAATTTTTTTTTACAAATGAAGGTTGTCGGTGCCTAATGAGGGTTTCAGAAAAACATTCACACGATCGCCGCAACTTTGAACCGCCGAAAAAAATTGTTAGTCGAAAAAAAATTATTTCCGTTGCGTTCCAACGATGCAAACTTATGACCTTGAAGTTTGCATCGTTGAAACACAACGATATTTTATTTCTTTTTTCTACCTTTTTATGTTGATCACTATCCAAAGCCTTTTTTGCAAATAGAGATCGTAAATTTCTAATAAAAATACCTACAAACGTTTGTTGGGAATCAAAGCATCTTACAAACGTTTGAGCGATTTTCACAGCCTTAATCGGCCAAAAGCAAATTTACTAACAGAAAATAATAAATTTTCGTAGCGTTCCAACGATACAACGACTAACCGGTATACGCAATATCTATATCTGGAAAAAAAACCTTGATGATGCATCGGTAAAACGCTCGAACCCCCTTGTGATTGAGCTCGGAATAAAGTGACACGGCCTGCATGACAAAAATGACGTTCAAGTTTGCATCGTTGGAACGCAACGAACATTTTGTTCATCCAAAATGTTCGGTAATGTGGGAATCCTTCAGGATTCAAATTGGATTCCCATGGGGAATCCTTAATATAGGGATCCAATGCGACGATTCATTGGATTCCAATGGGGAATCCTTAGTATAGGGATCCAATGCGTTGATCAATTGGATTCCAATGGGGAATTCTTAGTATAGGGATCCAATGCGATGATCCATTGAATTCTAATGGGGAATCCCTACTATAGCGATCCAATGCGACGATCCATTGGATTCCAATGGGGAATCCTTCGTATAGGGATCCAATGCGACGATCCATTGGATTCCAATGGGGAATCCTTGGTATAGGGATCCAATGCGATGATCCATTGGATTCCAATGCGATGATCCATTGGATTCCAATGGGGAATCCCCACTATAGGGATCCAATGCGATGATCCATTGGATTCCAATGGGGAATCCCCACTATAGGGATCCAATGCGATGATCCATTGGATTCCAATGGGAAATCCTTAGTATAGGGATCCAATGCGATGATCCATTGGATTCCAATGGGAAATCCTTAGTATAGGGATCCAATGCGACGATCCATTGAATTCCAATGGGGAATTCTTACTATAGAGATCCAATACGATGATCCATTGGATTCCAATGGGAAATCCTTAGTATAGGGATCCAATGCGACGATCCATTGGATTCCAATGGGGAATCCTTAGTATAGGGATCCAATGCGACAATCCATTGGATTCCAATGGGGAATCCTTGGTATAGGGATCCAATGCGATGATCCATTGGATTCCAATGCGATGATCCATTGGATTCCAATGAGGAATCCTTAGTATAGGGATCCAATGCGACGTTCCATTGGATTCCAATGGGGAATCCTTAGTATAGGAATCCAATGCGACGATCCATTGGATTCCAATGGGGAATTCTTGGTATAGGGATCTAATGCGACGATCCATTGGATTCCAATGGGAAATCCTTCGTATAGGGATCCAATGCGATGATCCATTGGATTCCAATAGGGAATCCTTAGTATAGGGATCCAATGCGATGATCCATTGGATTCCAATAGGGAATCCTTAGTATAGGGATCCAATGCGATGATCCATTGGATTCCAATAGGGAATCCTTAGTATAGGGATCCAATGCGATGATCCATTGGATTCCAAGGGGAATCCTTAGTATAGGGATCCAATGCGTTGATCCATTCGTTTCCAATGGGGAATCCATAGTATAGGGATCCAATGCGATGATCCATTGGATTCCAATGGGGAATCCCTACTATAGGGATGCAATGCGATGATCTATTGGATTCCAATGGGGAATCCCTAGTATCGGGATCCAATGCGACGATCCATTGGATTCCAATGGGGAATCCTCGGTATAGGGATCCAATGCGACGATCCATTGGATTCCAATGGGAAATCCTTAGTATAGGGATCCAATGCGATGATCCATTGGATTCCAAGGGGAATCCTTGGTATAGAGATCCAATGCGATGGTTCATTGGATGCCTAAAATTTATCACAGCAAGATAAAGAGCGTTCAATTCCTCCACAAATTGTCGGGAATCAAAGCATCTTCTTTATCTTCGACACCCTTCCAATGTATTATCTTTGGCGAAGTCTCGTTGTCTCTGTTTCGAGTCAACGAAGAATTTAAAGATTCGTTTTGGCAAAAGTCTCGTAAGCTAGTGGTTGGATCGAGTGAGTCCGGGTTAACTTACCGATACGATAAAACCGGCTCCGCTTCGCCTTTCTCGCGGAAAAGACTGCGCACAGCTCGTGGACCTTTCACACAGTTACAACCTGCGAGAGAGCGCGTGCATTTCTGATTTATCGCGACTCGGTCATGCGAGCGAGGGTTGCCCGAGGTCATACGAGCTTTGCCACCTCTCGCTCCAGGGTTTCTCGCGCGTGTGTGTTCCTGGCCATCGAACGAGGCCGAAGGTTCAACAAGGGTTGCCTCGGGACCGCTCCCTTGGCCCACGTATCAATGAAATAGTTACAAGTCTTCCGAAACGACCTATCTAATGATGTATTTCGAAAGTCAAAAAGTAAATATTTTTGCGCGAAATGTTGAAGGGTTGAAGTTTTTAAGGAGGGAGATGCCTTTAGGCGAGGCAAAAATCGCTGATTTTCGTGATTTTTTTTAAACGGAAAATTTCTGTACTATTTTTGAGACTTAGGGGATGTTTTATTACTACTTTCAGCTGTTACAGCATCTCCTCCCTTAATGAGAAGTCCAATGATCCACTTCAAAAGTGAAACATATATATCTACTTTGAGTAATCATCTTGATCCCATTTCAACACTTAATAGTGATATTCTACGCGAGAATACAGAAATATATAATTTTTCTTATAAAATCTGATTTTATTGAAAAATGTAAGTTTTATTAAATATTTTTACATTGAGTAAGCTTCTTTTTCCCGATTTTTTTAGTGAGGCCTGACAAGGCAGTCACGTATCAAACTCCAAACGTAATCAGTCATCATGTGTGTGTATCTGTGTTCGCTGATACCTATCGTCCACGATTTTTATGTGTTCGTTGGAGCGTTCTACTTGCTCTTCACTGAAGGAGCCAAGATTTTCTGCAAATTCATCTCGATCCTTTATTTCCATCCCGAAATAAGAAAAGTAAAAGCACTTTTCAAGAAAATCTGTAATTGTTTTTCGAAATTTTTGAATAACACACTCTCCGCATATACAATAAAATGTATTAGGGTAGTTCGAACTAATTCGTCTTCGCTTTGGTGCCATCGGCATATCGCTGTATTAATTTATACTAGCAAAAAATGAATTTCAAAAACAGAAAAAAATTCTTGAATTAAGGATGTTGGAGCGATTCACTTGAGTCAAATGACGGTTTATTCATTTTTTTTTTTCAATAAACCTCATAAAAATGCATACGAAGTACAGATTTATTCTATATATGCTATTTTTTTAAATATATAATTAAAGGGCAAAATTATGCATTTTAACATTTTTATTACGTAGAGTAGAAAAACTTTTGTGTTACTAGCAACTTGAAAAAGCATAACATTATCGATGATTATTATGAAAAAACTACGAGAACGAATGTTTTATACAATTCACAATGAAATTTTGAGTAATTCATAATTATGCCTATTAATATTTACGTCACGAGATTATTGGCCCGTGGTTTACGATGGGCAAGATGAGGATTTTTTTTTCTAAATGTTCACAAAGGTTCAGTTTGCGTCAATCCGTTGTTAGAAATGGTTTATCTTGGTGCTAAATAACAATAAAAAATACACAACCTTTAGTGTGAAAGTCTTGCCCATCTAACCGCACGTTAAATCACATACATTGAACTATTTTTTATCTCTGGTGTTTGGTGGTGAAAAAAGTTCAAAAATTTCGTAAAGACTCACTATAGTGTAAACATTAAAATGTATTCTTTATTAAATTTAACCTTGGATTGTGGCTAACCCTCCAACCTCCTTAACTGCTGACAAAACTTATTATGAAATTGTAATTTATTTGAAAGTCTTGTGTAGTAGCTTGAAATATAGGATGAAGCTGAAGTTTGCATCGTTGCAATGCAAGGGAAGTTAGGGGGGGAAATCACAGTAGCACACAAAAAAATAGGCATATTTTCGGGAATTAATTTTGGCTGAATAAAAGTATCAATCGAAAATCTGTAAAGTAGGTTTTATAGCAATACTAAAAAAGTACGAAATGTAATTTTTTCAATGAAAAATATTTAAAAATGGCGGCTGCGCAGCATATGTCCCAAGGCGCCTTTTTTTGAGCTCGCCGAAGACATAGCTCGAGCAAATTTTTACCGATCGACTTGAAATTTCGACAGTAGCTTCGAAACATCTTTCTCCACGGAGCTACGTAGGATTTTTAATTTTATATGGCTTACTTTTTTTTATCGACGATTTTATGGCGTTTTTTTTGTTAAAAATTTAACTTTATTTTCAAACATGCACCATTTTGCGAAAAATCAATATATCGAAAAAATCCTACGTAGCTCCGTGGAGAAAGATGTTTCGAAGCTACTGTCAAAATTTCAAGTCGATCGGTAAAAATTTGCTCGAGTTATGTCTTCGGCGAGCTCAAAAAAAGGCGCCTTGGGGCATATGCTGCGCAGTCGCCATTTTTAAATATTTTTTATTGAAAATATTACATTTTGTACTTTTTTAGTATTGCTATAAAACCTACTTTACAGATTTTCGATTGATACTTTTATTCAGCCAAAATTAATTCCCGAAAATATGCCTATTTTTTTGTGTGCTACTGTGATTTTCCCCCTTAATTCTTTTCAATTACATAAATTCTTGTTGGTTACTTTAGGTTGTGAAAATTGCTCAATTTTTTCTACATATTCTTATTAGAAATTCATGGCCTCAATGTGAAAAAAAGGCTTTCGATAATAATGAGAGTGAAGAAATATTTTTAAAATCTAGATTTTACACAAAATGCAATTATCTCATGGCATTGAAAATGTAATCAGACATTTCGGGTAATAAAAAACAGGTAGAAATATCCATCCATCCATTTGTTTTTACTTGTGTTATTTGCCGTTCCTGGGGATTTCTTAAGGTCTTAGGCCACAGTAACGAGCATAAATTCATGTGCAAATTTAACAATTTTGTTCGTATGAAAAAGTGATTCACTCATAAAATTAATTACACATCTATTATAGAAATATATATATATATTAGAAAATATATATATATTTTTTTCGATGTATTTTCTTGAACGGCCAGCCGAGCTGAGCAACGACAGACAAATCAGAAATATCGAGATGGAAGGTGAATATCGACGAGAAAGCAAGAGAAAACAATAATATTGACGCTTTACGCGAATTCCTATAAAAATAATAATTATAATTACATATCTCAATCAATCATAATTTACTTGAACGATTATTGAATGTGGTTGTATCGATATTTGTTGACAATTTTTTTTATCCCTTTCGTATCAGATTTTCTCAAAAGACAGTAAATCTTTCCAAGATTTTTTTTCCACAAGTGTTTACATTTCCATTCGGATCGAAATTCCGTATTCGCAACAGTAGAGCAATAAAGTGAATACATGTGGATAGAACGAGACGATGGTAAAGATCGGTTAGACGAGGGGGGGGGGGGGGGAGAAAAGAAGGCACGAAAGATCGCGAGGCGAATGTGATCGGCTGGCAAAGGAGCGCAAGAGGCTGCGTGGATCATCGAGCTCGCGTACCTGCGGGCACTTTAACTCGACTTATATACGCCGTTGTTGAACGGCGAGAGATTCTTACGGTTCCGGGCCTCAGTCATCGAACCCTTTCTCTTTCTTTCTCTTTCCCTTGACTTTTTTCGTGTCGACGTGTGCGCTCCCGCGACTTCGACGACGAGGAAAACGAACAAACGAAGACTTCTCCCGGAGCTCTGACTAACTACTGCCTCAGGGGACTTTCGCTCTATAAGCTCTCAAATATATTTCATCTCGCCGCTTGGAATGTTCGCTCTGACGAGGAATCCGCGCGGGCAGAATTTTTGCTCCCCTGCGCGGCTATAAATCAAATATTGTTGTGCTTGAGTACCAAAGCAAAGCGAATCGATTGGTTCATTAAATATATAGAAAAGCGCGATTGGAAAATAAAGTCATGATTTACTGGTTGTTTATTGATTGATGTATAATTTGAAGAAAATGTACATTTAGAAACAGAAATGTACATTCAAAGAAATTAATGTACATTTGAAGAAATAAATGTATATGTAAAGATATGAATGGACATTCACAGAAATAAATGTATATTTAGAGAAAGTAATGCTCATTTGAAGAAATTAATGTGCATTCAAAGAAATTAATGTATATTTGAAGAAATAAATGTATGTTCGAAGAAACTAATATAGATTTAAAGGAATTAATGTATATTTAAAGAAATAAATGTACATTTGAAGAAATAAATGCACATTTAAAGAAATAAATACACATTTGAAGAAATAAATGCACATTTGAAGAACTAAATGTACATTTAAAGAAATAAAGGTACGTTGAAAGAAATAAAGGTACATTCAAAGAAAATAATGTATATTTAAAGAAATAAATGGACATTCACAGAAATTAAGGTATATTTAGAGAAATTAATGTTCATTTGAAGAAATTAATGTATACTGGAAGAAATAAATGTACATTTGAAGAAATAATTGTATATTCGAAGAAACTAATGTAGATTTAAAGGAATTAATGTATATTTAAAGAAATAAATGTATATTTAAAGAAATAAATGCACATTTGAAGAACTAAATGTACATTTAAAGAAATAAAGGTACATTCAAAGAAATGAATGTATATTTAAAGAAATAAATGGACATTCACAGAAATTAATGTACATTCAAAGAAATAAATGTGCATTCAAAGAAATGAATGTATATTTAGAGAAATAAATGTATATTTAAAGAAATAAATGCACATTTAAAGAACTAAATGTACATTTAAAGAAATAAAGGTACATTCAAAGAAATGAATGTATATTTAAAGAAATAAATGGACATTCACAGAAATTAATGTACATTCAAAGAAATAAATGTGCATTCAAAGAAATGAATGTATATTTAGAGAAATAAATGTTCATTTGAAGAAATAAATGTATATTCGAAGAAAGTAATGTAGATTTGAAAGAATTAATGTATATTTAAAGAAATAAATGGACAATCGAAGAACTCAATGTATACTTGAAGAAAAAAATATGCTTTTAAAGAAATACATATACATTTAAAAAAATAAGTGTACATTTGAAGAAACTAACGTAGATTCGGAAAAATAAATGTACATTTAACGAAATTAGTGTATATTCGAAGAAAATAATGTACATTTAAAGAAATTAGTGTACAGTTAAAGAAATTCATGTACATTTGAAGAAGTTCATTTACAGAAAATAGTATCCAAACAAACAGCTATTATGAAATTCATGGCTTGTTTGACTTAAGGGGTATACCGGTGTGAACGCTGAAAATTTGGGTGATTTTCGGGAATTTTTTGGAAGAAAAGTACTCAATTAAATGTTTCGGAAAATTAAGAATATATTTGGCTACATTTGACCTATATTACATAATTGTTTCATAGAAAAATATTGAGATCCAAGTGACTTACGCGCTGCCTTCGAAGGTCCAAAAAAAAAGTTCCTCCACTGCTGACATGATTCCGGCCGATTGAGTAGCTGAAACCGAAAAAGAAAAAAATGTCGTTAAACTGGAAGGTATTTCCTGTACAATGACGTAGGATTTTCGAAAAATATCAAAATCTAACAAAATGGCGTAGTTATGAAAAAAGTCTGTTTTCTTGCCTATAAAATGGTCGTTTTTTTCAATGACAAATCGTCAATTTTCATCCAATCAAAAATATCCTACGTCATTGTAGAGTAAATATATTCAAGAGTACTCAGTTCAAATTTCAAGTAAATCGGATAATTGCTCTTTGAGTTACGATGTCGGCAAATTTGAAAAATCTCATTTCGAGAAAAACGCGTTTAAAGATTTAACTATCGATTTTTGCAAGATAAAATTATTAGAGATACGGCCTTGAAATTGTTACAGGATATTCTTGAAAGTATAATCTGTCGAAAAAGCAAAAAAACCGATTTTTTGAAAGTGTAACGCTGGTATAGCCCCTTAAAGAAATCGATGTACATTTAAAGAAAATTAAACAAATCAATAGTTACAGAGAAATTTTCGCCGAGTGATGAGAAATAATAAATGAAAACGAAAGACGAAGAAAGATCGTCGATCAACGAATCGTTAAATTTTGTCGGCAGTGAATTTATTTCGGCACCTTCGATTCCCGGGAATTCCCACGATTGAGCGAGCTTGACGGCGAACGAAGTTGAATACCAGCGTACAAATTGTATCGTAATTTTCGGGCAAGCGTCACAAAAAAAACGAGAATTTACCGTACGTAAGTACAAACGTGCGTATTATGCTACTATATCTTTGCCACGTTGTGAAAACTTGACCCCGTTAGCCTGCGAGCGCACGAGGAGCCTTGGGGCCCCACAGGCTTCCTTTTACAATGATATCTTGGCTCACGTACACTGCTCTCGTGTACGTACGCACCCGCGAGTACCTCTCGTTTCGTACTGATCCCGTCGTGGCATCGATGTATAAGGAATTTTATGGTGGATTTGGTCCCTGACGTGAATTTGGAATTAGTACATTCCCATGCGGTTCACGCAGATAAAGAAGCTCTGAGAAACCGAGGAATGGGATTGGACTGTCGCGGTGTGCAAAATTTGACGGTGTAGAATTTTGCATCGTTGCAAATATTTTTATTTTCATTATTGTACATTTTTTTTGCCAACTTAGATTTTTGGTCTTCATATAATCGCATTGAAGTTTGCATCGTTGGAATGCAGCGAAAGTTCTTTTTCATATTTCTATTTTCTTATTTTTATTATTATAAAAAATATTTTTTTGCTGATTTGGATTGAAGTAGATCTGCAAATAATCGTTGTAATGCAACGAAATTTTTTTTTACATTTTCTGTCCTACATTTTTCTTATTTTACAAAATATTTTTGCATATATACATTGTAGATATCTAATTTTTTCAAATTTTACAACTACAATCTGTTATTGGTAATAACAATAAATAGTTTTGGGTGATTTAGAGCAAATAAACGTTTGAGTCAGATGGAGACCCATTGGCGCTCCACTGGTTGTGCAATATTTTATTTATTTAAATATTTTGATTTTTTGAAAATTTGTTTTATGTTATTTATTGGTTGTTATTGTTAATTTATTGTTATTTTTTCAATTATTTGATTATTATTTTCTTCTAATTAAATCGTTGGAGTAGATGTCCTGGCTTGTATCTTTGGAGTCTCGTCCTTCGGAAGTTGTTCACGGCTAAAATTGTCGCCAGCTGATTTCGATGGGTTTCCAGCCGGGTCTGATAATTAGATCTCTAAATGAACAGCTGAAAATTTATTCGGAGCATTTCGTAGGTGACAAAAAAAGTATCTGCCAAAAAAGTAAGTTATTGAAAAATTCCGAATTTTCATTGCATCCCAAGAATACAAACTTCAATACGAGATTGGAGCGTTAGCCACAATGCAAGGTTAAATTTAATTAAAAAAATACATGTTTTACTAATATTATACTAAATTAATATTATACTAATATTATACTAAAAAATACTAAATTACCTACATTAAACTATTTTTTATCTCTGGTGTTTGGTGGTGAAAAAAGTTCAAAAAATCCGTAAACACTTAGTATAGTCTAAACAATAGTTTAGACTATACTAAGTGTTTACGGATTTTTTGAACTTTTTTCACCACCAAACACCAGAGATAAAAAATAGTTTAATGTAGGTAATTTAACGTGCGCTTAGATGGGCAAGACTTTCACACTAAAAGTTATGCAATTTTTTTTGTTATTTAATACCAAGATAAGCCGTTTTTAACAATGGATTAACGCAAATTGAGCCTTTGTAAACATTTAGAAAAAAATCCTCATCTTGCCCATCGTAAACCATGGGCCAATAATCTCGTGACGTAAATATGAATAGGCATAATTATAAATTACTCAAAATTTCATTATGAATTGTATAAAACATTCTTTATCGTAGTTTTTTTCATAATAATCATCGATAATGTTATACTTTTTCAAGTTGGTAGTAACACAAAAGTTTTTCTATTTTATGTAATAAAAATATAAAAATGCATAATTTTGCCCTTTAATTATATATTTAAAAAAATTAGCATATACAGAATAAATCTGTACCTCGTATGCATTTTTTTGAGTTTCATTGAAGAAAAAAAATGAATAAACCGTCATTTGGGTCAACTGAATCGCTCCAACCTCCTTAAAGATCCAATATTGAAGTTTGTAAAAAAATATGTGGTGGAATAATAAAAATAAGGAAATTAAAATATGAAAAAGTAATTTCGTTGCTACGATGCAAACTTCAATCTCACTCTAAGTGAACGTCTCAAAAAATGTTTGAGTGATTTTCATAGCTAAAATCTGCCAAACGAAGTAAAAAAACGTAAAGAAAGAAACGAATTTCCATTGTTCTTCAAAATGCAAACTTTATCTCATAAAAATGCAGAAAAAAATGTCCGTTTATTTTTTTTAAGTGAAGTATACTGGTAAACTTTGGAAGTCGGAAAATTTCATAAAAGTAGAGCGTCTTTACGAAAAACCGGTTCGTGATACGTGACGAAGAGCCTATCGAATTAGCCGTCGCGAGCGGATATTTTTGAAAGAAACGCGTTAAATTTGGAAAATGATTAATCGCCTCTTTTGTCGAGGTTGAACCGATGAAAAAAAAATTCTCCGAGACTAATCGATTGATGATAAGAGGCCCTAGAGGTGAGGGCGGTGTTGCGCGACGATTTCCCATATAGGCCTGCGCCAATATTCGGATGATGACCGTGTGGCGCGCTGGCGTGTGCGCCGACTAACCGAGGTCGAGGCGCTTTTACGGCGGGGTAAAGTTAATTCGGCGAAAAAAGGCATGTTTTTAAGATTTTTTTTTGGCGTAACGAATAGTGTTCGTTTATTGAAAAATTTACATATAATAAAGTAACATTTGAACAACATTTTCCTAAATTTGCATTGCAAAATATTCAAAATTGAGGGAGTGAAAATTAAACCCCGGAGGCGCCTCGAAAAAAAGTTGGTTTACGGTGTACACCATAACTCGCAACAGAATCATTTGAAACAAAAAAAATCAAGATGCATTTGTTAAAGGAGATGTTTCTCGAGGTAATGACGGGAGGATTTTTTTTTTTCGATTTTTCGATTTTTCATAGCACTTGGGAGCCAAAAACCCGATTTTCGCTAAAAAAAATCGGCTAATTTGTTGGTGAAAAATTAGTAATTATTTAAAAAAAACAAAAAAGCTCTCGACAATATCTGGTGAATTATGTGAAGAAGTACTGTGCAAAATTTCAAAGCGATTGGTCCAGTAGATTTTGAGTTATCGTGCACACGGACTTCAAATATGACAAGTCTCAGAAAAACGGTTTGAAAAACGCAGAAGAGAAGAGAACGGCATGGAGCAATAGACGCTCAAATACTCATAACTTCGTCAATTTTACTCCGATCGACTTGAAATTTTAACACAATATTCTAGATATATTATGCATTCATTTCAAAAATTTAAAAAAAATGAAAAAAAAAAAATTTAAATACTTTACCCCGCCCTTTACTTCGAGTCTCCGATGATGAACGCAACTCGGTGAAAATGTAGCCACCTGTGCCGGCAGAGGTTTTCCGCAGTGTCCCCGTGCCCTCGTGCAAATACGATACGGCAGTGCATTATAAAAGTGTTAAATAAATAACTATTCGGACAATTTCCCGATAGTTTTGGAAAAAAATCCTTAAGGGGTTACATACAGTCAGGAGGCCCAAAAAGATCGATTTTTCAAGAATTTTTCTTGAGAAGACCTTTCAATCTATTAACGTAAAAATTGGTACACATATTATGGTAACTTTCAACTGTATTTTAACGTTTTTCATTTGCGAAGATAATTATTTTGTATTAATAATTAATATAAAAAAATTATTAATATAAAAAAGGCGTCTTGCGGTGAGCACGATATCTCTTGACTGGATAATCTAAAATGAAAAAACCAAAAATATTTCGTTAATATAATGGATTATCTTGGAATTGATCGAAAGAATAAGAAAAATAATAATTTTTGACAAAAATTTAGGCCTTAAATTGTTTATAAAATGGAAAATATTTCTCGGTGAGAAAAAACCTTCGATTAATTACTAAAGAATATACTTAAAAAGATTGTGTTAAAATTTGAGACTGATCGGTTCAGCCGTTTCCGAAAAATCTTGCACATTGACTTTAAAAACACAGTTTTGAGAAAAACGCGTTTAAAATTTCAAAAGCACTTTCGAACGCTCTGACACGTCATTAGGAATGTGCGTGTAACTTCGAGAATATTCGCCGGATTTACAAGAAATTTTCCGTGTGTGTAATTATACAGTACGAAAAAAAAAAACGAATCGATTTTTCGAAAATTTTAACTGTATATTATATATTATCCCTCAAGAATGGAAACATCGTCCAGTTTTTGAAATTACAAAAACGAAAAAAAAAACTGCTCGAATAATAAAAAATGCAAGAACAATTAGCGCAAAGGCGTTTCCATTTTCTCGATTCGCACAGTGACGACAATAAATGGCGCGTTGCGATTTCCCGTACCAGGGGAATTTCACCGATCAACGATTAGCGCATAACACGAATCAACATCGTGAACGAATAAACTCTTCATCTTCCGCGCATTGATAATTCGTGTTCCAAAAGCACGTACGGAAAGCCGCAATTCTCGCTTTTTGGGAATATTGCAGTACACTGCCAAAAAAAAAAAAAATTTAATTTAAATAGGATCTATTTTAATCAAATATGTTTTTTCCTTGGCTCACGGCCTGCTACGATTTTATTTGTTTCAAAGATATTTTTTTATTTGTCTCAGCTATTCTTTTTAAGTATTGAATATATTCAAATTAAACAAATAAAGATTCGATTCAACTAAATCTCTATTTGCTTACCATGTACACTGTAAATCTAAGTGTGCTATATACATAAAGTATTTTTATAAATCTAAAATAAAATGAAATACTTAATTGAGAGTTTTACGACAACGATTTTGTATCGTAATTCGACATTCCCTGGCCTTTTGAGATGATTTCTATCGAAGAAAATATTTCACCTATATGGAGATCGAACCTAGAACCTACCTACTCATAGCTACGTACGTTGCCCCGATGCTATCAAGTGCTTGTATCTCTTGTATAAGAGACCAAATGAATTCCTACAATTATTTGCTGTATCACATAAACTATATCAATTAGTTTATATCATTGAGATAATTAGAGAGTTTTATCGAATAACATGCTATATATTTTTCTAACATACCATATATATATATATATATATATATATATATATATATATATATATATATATATATATATATATAATTTCTCTTTCTCCACCCTCTCTACCCCCACACCTCTTTGATATGTGTTTTGCAATAAAGACAGACCATTCTAACGACTCTAACTCTACGAAAATTCTATTTAATTTAAATTTAAAAAAATTAAATAGATCCATTCAGTGGATTCAACTAAATGGTTTTTTAAGCAGATAAAACCGAATCACAGATTTATCAGGATTAAATAAAATATTTAGTGATTGGACGATATTGAATATATTTTAATTTCAATAAATAAATATGCTTAAAGTAAATAATTTCAATAATAAAGTGCAATAGGAAAAATTTGATTCCACGAAAAATCTAGTTAAATCAAATAAATAAAAATCAAATAGACGCGATTAGTTCATATCAATAGAATTTTTCTGTCAGTGTATGCATCGTTGGAGTGCAACGAATTTTTTTTTCTTCGAGTCGCAAATTTTTTTTTTTTGCGATTTCCAAGCTACGATATACTTATTTTGGGATCCTTATTGGAGACTTATAACCTGACTCTATCGAAAAATATTTTGGATAACGATAAAAATGATTAATAAAGGAGATTTAAAAAACGATGCAAACTTCGACAGCATGCTTTTTGTTACATATCGAGTATCAAATGTTTCGGATGTACGTGATCGATTTGTCTCGACGCGATGAAAACGGGAATAAATGGTCTTGAAGTTTGCATCGTTGGAACGCAACGAAAATTAAGGGGCTACATTTACCTAGAGGCTTGAAAAAATTGCCAAATAACAATTTTTTCTGGGAAACGGTTGGTGCAAAAGAAACGCTTTTTTTCAACGCAACCGTACATATACAGAGCTTTAAAGAAAATCACAAAAAAATACAGAAAAACAACAAAAACATGGCCGTCGGCAGATGAAAATTTTTTCGCGACCGTTGGCGGTGGACACTCTCCAGCTCAAACGGTCCATTCGAAATCTGAAAACCAAACGGGTTATTCGAGTTAACAATAAATACGAGTCGTTGACGATCGTCGATCTTTTAAATCATTTTTTTTAACAACGTGGTAACGAATTCGAACTTGTGCATATAAAATCTATGGAAAAATCGATCATTTTTACGTAACTTAAAACAATTGAAGATCGATTTTAAAAAAGTGCGATCGTCAACGACCTTTAAATGTTTCTCATCGTATATCCTGTGAATTTGGAAACAATTCATCAAGTGGTTTTCGGGATATCATGTCCACCGACTTTGAAAACAGTGGTTCGAGAAAAACGCGTTCAAAGTTTGCAGTGCGGTGCTGCTACCGATCGCCCGGCCGACTCTAAGAAGCTGAAGATCACTCAATTTTAGCAATATTTCAATGAAATTTTCAGGGAATATAGCTAAAAGGTGATACTATTGAATAAAAATATTTTTGGAAAAGCCCGTTAAGGCCTTAGGCCACAGTAACGGGTATAAAATCAGGTGCGAATTTAACAATTTTTTTTTCGTATGAAAAAATGATACACTCGTAAAATTAATTACACATCTATTTAGCATGAATATCAAGCTGTTAGAATTTTTTTTTTCGATTTCCAAAATGGCCCCTACCAATATTTTCTTTTGTTATCTTTTTTTAGGCGCTCCGCGGCGTGACATTTAGCATCCACAATTTTTTACCTAAAACAAAAAACAAAAATTCTCGTCAATCTACGAGTTTACGTCTACGAAGTTTAAAAAATATTGTTTTATTCAAAAGTTGTAGGTATTTGACCTTAAGAAATGAATTTTCAGTGAAAAATTTCGTTATACCTGCTCATAAACTGCTCATAAAATGAAAAGTTTCCGATTAATCAGAAATTCCGTACGAACTTTTCTGCGAAATGCAATTCGGAATATAACTTTTAAATTTGAAGTAAATCGAGTGAAAATTGTTGAAGTTATTTGTCACGCCAATTGGAAAAAAGCTGTTTCGAGAAGTTTCGAGTAGTCGGCCATTTTGTACATCGAAAAAAAAAATATATTTTTTAACAGCTTGATATTCATACTAAATAAATGTGTAATTAACTTTATGAGTGAATCACTTTCTCATACGAAAAAAAATTCTCAAATTTGCACATGATTTTATACTCGCTACTGTCGTCTAAGGCCTTAATCGTTTTCAATTGATGAAATTTCTGTTCGACCGATTCAGATTATGAAAATCACTGGCATATTTTCGCGTATTCTCATTAGCGATTCACAACCACAATTTGCAAAAAAAAAAGCGTCTTTGGCGTTAATAAAAATAAGGAAATGAAAAATGACGAAGAAAAAATGGTTGCATTCCAACTATGAAAATTTCAACGTCATGGGTATGTCGGTATATTGCTGATATGTAATTATGCGACGTGTTCGATCTGACTGAAAAAAGTACGGAGTGGGTGTAAGAGCTGCGGTATATATTTTTCCCGTGGTGTTGACTCATCGTTTGGAAGGCCGTGCTGTACTGATAAGATATTGTACCGAGCATGTCGTTGTTTCTTCCTATCACTTGCGTCCTCTCTCTCTCTCTCTCTCTCTCTCTTTCTCTCTCTCGCTCTCACCCCCCTCTTCCTTTTTGAATGGGCGACGAATTAGTACGTCAGCGATAAGAATTCCCACATTGCCCGTGTGGCCACTCAAATTTGGCGAAATAATATGACGTCTCGTTGGGAGATACTCACAGAACAGGAAACACGACCGAGCGTAATAAAAATGACAAACTTGCAATTGCGCACCACGCTTCCCCTACTGAGCACACTACTAGGTCTACGAACATGCTAGTTAATGCAAATAAAATCTAAATAGACCCATTCAGTGTATACGACAAATATATTTTTCAGCAAATGATACACCAATTACAAAATTATTAAAAACGTGTGGTTTTTTTTATTACTCAGCAGTGTTCAATAGATATTGATTTGAACAAATAAATATATTTGAAATAAATCTCCGCAATAGTAGGATTTAAAAAGATCGATTCTGTGAAAATATCTGCAATTCAAATTAAAAAAAGGCTCAACTAAACGCATCTAGTTGATTCTAATGGATCTTTTTTGTCAGACGACGTTAAAGTTTGCATCGTTGGGATACAACGAAAATTAATTGTTTTTTATTGCTTACATTTTTTGCCAATTTTGGCTGTGAAAATCGCTTGAACGTTTTTATCCACTTTTATTGGAGATTTTCGATCTTAGTTTGCAAAAAAGGGCTCATTAATTAAAAATTAGTAAATGAATATGTGTTCATTTAATGAAAAAAAATATTGTAATTTTCTTAAGTGTGTTTGTGAAATTGTCATGTTTTGTAAAAAGCTTTGCGAAAAAGTTGCGCAAATAAAACTCGATACTACTATTGAAATTTTCTTAATTCATAATCAATAAAATTTAATTCATTTTTAATTAATAAAATATAATTTATTTGCCGAATGAGCAAAAAAAGCATTATTAATTAAAGATGAATAAACAAGAGTGCGTAAATTTAATTAATTGAAGATTAATTAAATCCCAATTCGAGATTTGCAAAAAAACTTTGGTTAACGATAAAAAAAAAGAAATGAAAAAAATCGCCGCGTTCCAACGATGCAAACTTTGACGTCATTTTGTAAGCGTACAATCAAGGATATCGTTACGAGTGTTCCAGAATTTCGAGACTTGCAAAGTTTACGTAGACTCGGCAACGAGCTTAGGAATCGTTCATTCTCCTCGCCAGAGTATTTTTCCTTGTCTGAACTTGCCTTTGAGTGCCTGCGAAGAATTAACGGGGTATCCCTCTCTGGAAACCCAATTTGAAGCGTCAGAATGGTGATTTTTTTTTCCTAGTAACACATTGTTTGGAATAAATTAATTTTTTCCCAGCATGTTTCGAAACATTCAATCGAGTACTTTTCTTCCCAAAAAATCCTGAAAATCACCCAAATTTTATTACAATATTCTTGAAAGTTCACACTATATTAATATGCAAAAAAAAAAACGATTTTTTGAAGTTTTCAGAGAGGGATACCCCCTTAACGCAACAAATTGACCAACATGGCGTTCTGCTAGGGCAAGCTCGCTGATGATTTTCCGTGCCGGAAAATCTTAGCAGAACTTTTTCATAAAATTGAATATTCAAGCAAGAGCCCGTTTCCTTCAGAATAGGGAACCTGACGCAAAGCTCAGCGCAGATCGCGCGACGTAAACATAACGTGAACAAAAGAAGCTGTCAACGCGCGCGATACATTTTCACGGTGTCTGTCTTGTACTAAAATTATATGAATGGACATAACGGACAATAATTACGAATATTTGACTATACCGGAATTTAAAAATCGGCTTCTACTGTTTTTCCTTCCCTCCCGTGCAGAAATTTTGGCAGGGATACAGCTGGATTCTGACTTGTATCCCGGGCTCCCAGTCGGGATCTAGTCCGATATCGGATCAGATTCGAAGACTAAATGTAAGATCCGTAAACTGGATTCCATTAGGGATCCAGAACCGGATCCTTTAATAACTCTAAATAGATTCCCCATGGAATCTATTGAGGAATCTGGGAATGATCACGGGTGAATACAGGCTGAAATAAAATGTCAAAAATGGAATTATGACATGTTAAATTTATTATAAAAATAAATAACATTTATAAAGTTTTGGTGCATTAAACTGTCAGTAAAAAAAAATTTGTCCAAAGATTCAAATGGCAGATCGCGCTCATCGCGAGATTTTGATGTGAATTAAAAAAAATTCACATCAAAATCTGTGAATGCAAATGTATTGACAAGAAATTATAAATACAAAAAAATTCACAAAATTAGTTGTGAATTTTTTCGTATTTAAGACAAATTAAAATCAAATTCAAAATGATTAGATTAAAATTTGCGCCAAAAGTGAGTTCGTACGTATTTTGAGAGAAAACATTGCCTCGAGGCAAAGAAATTTTTGCACATAAATTTTTGTGCGAACATTACTTTGCCTCAACACAATGTTTTCTCTCAAAATACGTTTACACTTGTGGTGTAAATTTTAATATAACTGTCGTGAATTCGATTTTTATTTTCTTCAACTTGAAGAAATTCACAACTCATTTTGTGATTTTTTTCATATTTATAATGTAATATTTGAAACTCACAACTTTTTTTGCAAAAATTTCTTTGCCTCGACGAAATGTTTTCTCTCGAAATACGTAAGAACTCACGGTTGGTGTAAATTTTAATCTAATCATTGTGAATTTGATTTTAATTTGTCTTAAATACATGTTTATACCCACCGACATGTCGGTGGGTATAAACAGAGACTTATTCCCCAAAACCGGTATCTCGGTTAGAATGTAACTTGCATCAGGATCGGAATATGTACGACGACGATGGCATAATTTTGAAAAATTTGGCATCACGTGTATTTTCGGTATTACTATGTAATTCCTATCTATAGATAGGAATTTTATAGATGGGAATCTATAGACAGAAATTCCTATCTATAGATAGGAATTCCATAGTAATACAGAAAATACACGTGACGCCAACATTTTCAAAATGATGCAAGTTGGATTTTAACCGGGAGACCGGTTTTGGGGAATCCATGACAAATCCTGATCGGGATTTGATCGGACATAGGGTATCCCGGTCAAAATTTCTGCATGGGCTGTTCATTCTTTAAAGTTTCTTCTTTGCTCCAAACACACAGCGAAGCTATAACCCCTTTTTTCAATATTTTTCGGCTCAGTTTCATCCCCGTAAAAAATGAAAATGAGCTAGATAAGTATTATGAAATAAAATAATACCAGAAGATTAGAAAATGCAAATATTTCGAATACATATTTGTAGGTTATGATTAGCTCCTTTACAGTATACTTTTAGAAGTATATAGCGTCGAAAATATTATGTTTATACACTGAGCCGTAACAAATCCTTCATTTCTATAGTCTGCAGATCTAAAATGATCAGAATCTAGCCTTGAATGTTTTGTGGCTCTAAAGTGCTTGCGACGTACAGCAATTTCCCATTGCTTGCGACGTTTTTCGTTTTTAGGAAATAAACGAACGCCTTCGTGTCTGCATTCAATTGCACAAATTCCCCACAATTCATTCACGATAAACGGATTATTTAAAGAAAATTCAACAGTAGTCGTAGAAACACGTGCAAAACCAAAGAGAATCTCGCTAAACGTGATGTTCTGTTTACGTTATAATACAATGTCCCCTCTAGCGGGAGAATTTGGCAGTGAGGTTTCCTCTTGCTCTGGACGCGATTTTTTTCTACAGTTGTCGTCTCTTTTTCTCCGCTGCATAATCGTAGAAGAGGCTCTGGTTAGCCTGCCAAGTAAATACAGAGGGGTACGTCTATGCGAGCTCGAGGGGACGACAGTTGAGTCTGAAGCGAATACATCGCGCGGATGAGGGGGAAGCCTTAGATCGTTCGTCGGTTGGCAAAGCATAGATGTGCGAGAAAAGGCAGCGCGGAACTCGTCGGATTCGCGCGTTCGCATTGACCCCTCGCGAGCGACGATCTATTGTACTTCACACACAAGAGTTAAACTATTTATTCTCGGTCTTTCGGTTTCTTTATTCGATAAAATGAAACTAATGGAAACACTGCCGGCGATTATTGTACAGGCAAAAATCGTGCCAATACTATCTTTGGGTTCTCGATATTCCGACACTCCACCAATAGTGTGACTGCCCGAAAAGGCGATTTTCGGAAATTTATTGAAACAAAAGTATTGCATTGAGTGTTTTAAAATGTCGAGTTTATATTTTTGTATAAATTGTGTATATATAGTAATTTTTTTGTGTGAAAATATTCAATTTTCAGCCACTTATGCGCCGTCTCGCGAGTCTCCAAAAAAAAGTTCTCTTACGGCTGCAATGATTGCGGCCTTCAGAGTGTCCGAAATCAAAAAATAAAAACGTCCGTTAAAGGGGTATACTAGTGTGAACGCTGAAAATTTCGTGATTTTCGGGAATTTTTTGGAAGAAAAGTACTCAATTTATTGTTTGGGAAAATTAAGAATATATTTGCCTACATTTGGCCTATATTACATAATTTTTTTATAGAAAAATATTGAGATCCAAGCGACTTGTGCGCTGCCTTCGGAGGCACCAAAGAAAAAGTTCAATTGGAAGGTATTTCCTGTACAATAACGTAGGATTTTCGAAAAATATCAAAATCTAACAAAATGGCGTAGTTATGAAAAAAAGTCTGTTTTCTTGTCTATAAAATGGTCGTTTTTTTCAATGCCAAATCGTCAATTTTCATCCAATCCAAAATATCCTACGTCATTGTAGAGTAAATATATTCAAGAGTACTCAGTTCAAATTTCACGTCAGTGGGATAATTGCTCTTTGAGTCACCATGTCAGCAAATTTGAAAAATCTCATTTCGAAAAAAACGCGTTTAAAGATTGAACTATCGATTTTTTGGAGATAAAATTATATTGATATGAATGATATAAATGATAATGATATTCTTGAAAGTATAAACTGTCGGAAAAGGCAAAAAAAAATCAATTTTTTGAAAGTGTCACATTGGTATAGCCCCTCAAGGGGTTATATTCAGTCAAGAGGCTCAAAAAGATCGATATTTCAAGAATTTTTCTTGAGAAGACCTTTAAATCTATTACCGTAAAAATTTGTACATATATTATGGTAACTTTTAACTGTATTTTAACATTTTTTATTTGTAAAAATAATTATTTTGAAAGCAGCTATACCTGCACTCCGGGAGCACCTCTAAAAAAAGGCGTCTTGCGGCGAGCACGATATCTCTGGACTGGATCATCTAAAATGAAAAAACCAAAAATTCGTTAATATAACGGATTATCTTGTAATTGATGGGATTATCTTGACTTGAAAATGGCGGCTGCTAAAAAAATCCATTTTTTACAAAAATTTGGGCCTTAAATTCTTTATAAAATGGAAAATATTTATTTATTAAAATGTTTAACTTTAAAAAAAATATTCGCCGGCTAGATGACATTATTATTGTTAATAACTAATGGAAAAAAATGTCAACACGAAAAACGTCGCTCAAGACTAAACTATGTTGTCAGACGGCGTGACACGTAACCTCGGCGGGATTAATCTGGAAAAAAACTACCGAAGATTTTTCTTTCATTAACACTCATACGCAGAATATGAACCAAGAAAAAGTGAAACATTTTAAAAATCCATGAAATAGTACGCTTTGAAACAAAAAGATTGAATAGTTCGAAAAAAATGGCTACATCTTTGGCTAAAAAAGTACTTTTTTTTTTATTTTTCAAAAACATTTAAATTTATGTTTTGGACAATAAAGTGAGCAAAATCTGTACCAAATTTTATCAGAATCCGTCGATTAGTTTTTTAGCTATATGTCACGCCAGTTTTAAAAAGGAAATTTAGAAGATCAGCAAATTCCTTTCTCGCCTTAAGGTATATCCCCCCTTAAAGTTTCACCAGCAGTTATATCGTTGCAATCAGAAGTTTACCTTCAATCTGCGATTTCTGCACCATATGTGAGGCCTTCCTCTTCAATTTGAGTTGCCTCAAGCGACGAAGGAGAGTTTTTAAATTTTCACCGCAGCCTAACGCCTTAAGGGGCTATACCAGTGTATACTTTCAAGATTTTTATACTTTCGACAATATGAAATGAGATTTTTCAAATTTGCTGACATCGTAACTCAAAGAGCAATTATCCGATTGACTTGAAATTTGAACTGAGTACTCTTGAACACATTTACTCTACAATGACGTAGGATATTTTTGATTGGATAAAAATTGACGATTTGGCATTGAAAAAAACGACCATTTTTTAGGCAAGAAAACAGACTTTTTTCATAACTACGCCATTTTGTTAGATTTTGATATTTTTCGAAAATCCTACGTCATTGTACAGGAAATACCTTCCAGTTTAACGACATTTCTTCCTTTTTCGGTTTCAGCTAGTCAATCGGCCGGAATCATGTCAGCAGTGGAGGAACTTTTTTTTTGGCGCCTCCGAAGGCAGCGCATAAGTCGCTTTGATCTCAATATTTTTCTATGAAAACATTATGTAATAAAGGTCAAATATAGCCAAATATATTCTCAATTTTCCGAAACATTTAATTGAGTACTTTTCTTCCAAACAATTCCCGAAAATCACCCAAATTTTCAGCGTTCACACTGGTATAGCCCCTTAAAGATTTTACTTTTCTATACACGAGAACGTTGCTCAACTTCAGTAACGAGAAATTGTCGTTCACAAATTGCACGAGTTACGTATTAATTTTTTTTCCAATGCACGGTATCGTGGGCTCTTTAGCGTAAAGAAGAAATGCTCGCGATTTTTCGTTACCTGCGCGTGACGCTTCGATGGGCATCGTAAAGCCAGTGATTCGGGACATCACTCATGCGTGAGCCCTTCGAGGACCTGCCGGTAAAATATTGGAAAAGCAGCCAATGATCAAATGGAATTGCAATCGATTTCTTGAATACCACATTAGTTTATTATTATTATTGACCAGTATCGATATATATTGCTCATTACAATTACAATTTATTATAATGATTATTAATAATTATCAATAACACAACTGATAATAAATTAATAATAAAAAATGAACAATTATTTGTAATGTTTATAAACAATTATTAGCAACTTGACTATTATATTAATCATAACAGAGTAACAATTATTAATAATGATTATTAACAATCATTAATAACAATAATTATTGTGAATAATTTTTTCCTACATTTTCCCGCTTCTCTTCAGTTACGATTTTCAAGAAACTTAATATTCTATAATATTTCTTAACAATTATTAATATTTCAACTAATGATAATAAATTCACAATAATAGTGCGTTAATGATAAATTGACAGTTATTAATAACAATAACTATTATGAATAATATTTTCCTACATTTTCCCACATCGCTCCGGTTTCGAATTTAAAGCAATCGTAACTAAAGCGATGCGAGAAAACGTCGAAAAAAATTATTCATAATAATTGTTGTTATTAACAATTGTTAATTATCCTTTCTAATAATTGTCAATTTATTATTGACGATTACTGGTAACTTATTTCTATGAGTTGAGTTATGAATAATTGTTAATAATCACGATTAATAATTGTTAATTTATTTCACGATTCAAATTATGATTGACAATTGTAGATAAAGATCTGTAATCTTCAAATCATAACCAGAAATTGTAACTGAAAAGATGCGGGAAAATGTAGAAAAAAATTATTCATAATAATTATTGTTATTAACTCATTAGTCAATTATCCTTTCTAATAATTATAATGTTCTAATTACAAGAAATAAAGTCGTCAATTTATTATTACAAGAAATTTATTATTTATTACAAGTCAATTTAATATTACAAGAAATAAATCGTCAATTTATTATTGACGATTACTGGTAACTTATTATTATGAGTTGAGTTATGAACAATCGTTAATAATCATGATTAATAATTGTTCATTTATTTCATGATTTGAATTATGATTGAAAATTGTAGATAACGATTTATAATCTCCAAATCATCAGCAACAATTCATTATTTAATTTCCCCGCAAAAAATACTTCTTATTTTTATTTTTATACAATTTTGGCACGGGGATTCGTAAGCTTTTCGTATTTTTCTCAGGAGGGAGATTAAGGTAAATAAGACTTTGAGAAACACTTGACACGATTTTATGCAATGTCGTTGACTACAAATTTTATCGTATTCGTTTGAACACCTGGGATCACGTGTTTCAATCAACGTCTGGTAACTTTGCTTTAATATAGTGTCTTTTTATTCTCGTAAAGGGCGCATATCGCGTGGGAACGAATGCACGATGTGCTCGTCAGACTTTTCTTTCCCCTTCCGATTATATATATATATATATATATATATATATATATATATATATATATATATATATATATATATATATATATATATATATATATATATACCCGACATTACAGTAACAATAATTGCCTTTAGACAGCGCGTACCTTGAGGCTGGCCTATCGTCTAGAAAGCTTGGGAAAAATGTTTCCTCGGCAATGCCCAGCGTATATTCCACAGAGGTACACACACACACATACACACGCACTCGTACCCGTAGGTAGGCAAAGAAAAGAGCAATTATTATTCTCAACGATACACAGGAAGACGTGCTCGACTTATTCGGAGCAAAAAAACAGTCAAAGTCGAGCGAGATAAAGTGAGGAAGGTCGGGACGAAAAGCTGGCGAATCAAGTTTCTCATTTTTAATCGAATCGGTCCTCGCACTCAGCTGGATTGAGATTACAACTCGCCTGGGCGGTCGCGAACAAAATCGAAAAATTGACCGGTTGTACAGGTGTTTTCAAAGTGACATAAATGTTCAACAGTGACGTTTCCGTATAGCTGCTTCCTTCAATATCTTTGCAGCCATTTACATTCACGTTTTTACGACTCGGATCACTAAATTGTTTTTTTTTTTATATCGAGATTCTGTAAATTTGGTAAATGGAGAAAAAGAAAAAGAGAGAAAAATGTAGAAACTGGATTATGGGTCCAATTGGATTCCCATACTTGGATCTACTTCCTGATAGGAATCCAATGGATCACTGCATTGGATCAGTTTACTAAAACGTCACATCAGTTTACTAAAACGTCACATCAGTTTACTAAAACGTCACATCAGTTTACTAAAACGTCACATCAGTTTACTAAAACGTCACATCAGTTTACTAAAACGTCACATCAGTTTACTAAAACGTCATAGGATCAATCCGATGTACGAATCCAATTTGAATCCCAAAGGATTGTCACATTATCGAACAGAATTTGATACGATTCTTAAGAAGGTTGGAACGTTAGCCACAATCCAAGATTAGATTTCGAAAAATATATGTTACTGCCTAGACCATAAGATTTATTAAATAATTTTTTCACTGCAAACACCAACGATAAAAAAATAGTTTAGGGGTCTTCTCACTTTAGACGCTAAAAAAGACTATTTTCATTAATTTTTTTCATAGTTTTATATTATAGAATTTGATATAAAAGTTGTTACACTTAACAAATACACTTTCGAAATGCATCTAAAAAAATGTTTTATTTCTTTAAGTCACTATTTATAGACGAAAATGGTAGTTAAACAAATGTCCTAAAAAAAATTGTAGGTCTGCGCTGTTGATGAAATCTCGGAGATGAATCATCCGAAACAAAAAAATCAAACGGTTTTAGATGCAGTATGTTAATGGCTATAGCGGATATCATACGATTTTTGATGTATGCAAAAATAACAAAATAGCGGACATTTTTCGAAAAACAAAAGAAAACGTGTTTTTTCACCGTTTTTGGCAAAAAAAAATAATAAATATCAGTATTAAACAAAATCCTTGACATGCGCTATAGCTATATTTGTAAGGAATATGTGGTTAATATTTCATAAGGATCGGTTTAGTAATTTCGAAAATTTTATCAAGAAGCCGTCGAAAAACGTTTTTTCGAGAAAAACGCGTTCAAAGTTTGTTTGGGCTACATAAATACATAATTTTTTTAAAATGTATTTATTAAGAAGGTTGGAGCGATTCAGTTGAGTCAAATGACGGTTTATTCATTTTTTTTTCAATGAACCTAAAAAAAATGCATACGTGGTACAGATTTATTCAATATATACTAATCTTTTCAAATGTATTAGGAGTACAACTTTGCAGTGACCGTTTTACTTAGAGAGCCACTGCGGCCGAAGTAGTGGCCTTAGCTCAATAAAAAAAGTGGCATTATAAACTAGAGGCTCTTTTCAAAACGTCTCCGGGATATGGGTATGATCCAAAAGCAAGGAAACTGGGTCCCGCATGAGTTGAAGCCGAGAGACATCGAGCGCCGATTTTTCACCTGTGAACAACTGCTCCAAAGACAACAAAGGAAGGGATTTTTGCACCGGATTGTGACTGGAGATGAAAAGTGGGTTCACTACGATAATCCTAAACGCCGAAAATCATGGGGACTGCCTGGTCATATTCCGTCATCGACGCTCAAACCGAATATTCACGGATCCAAAGTGATGCTGTGTATCTGGTGGGACCAGCTGGGCGTTGTGTACTATGAGCTGCTCAAACCATCCGAAACCATCACAGGGAAACTCTACCGACGTCAGTTGATGCGCTTGAGTAAGGCACTCAAAGAGAAACGGCCACAATTCAACGAAAGACATGATAAGGTGATACTGCAACATGACAATGCCCGACCCCATGTTGCAAATGTCGTGAAAAAGTACTTGGAAACGCTGAAATTGGAGGTTTTATCCCACCCGCCGTACTCTCCAGACATTGCCCCTTCCGACTATCACTTGTTCCGGTCAATGGCACACGATTTGGCTGACCAGCATTTCGGTACTTACGAAGAAGTCAAAAATTGGGTCGATTCCTGGATTGCCTCCAAGGACCAAGACTTTTATCGACGCGGGATTCGAATGCTACCTGAAAGATGGACCGAGGTCGTAGCTAGCGACGGGCAGTACTTTGATTAAAAAATATGTAGCTACTTTTTTATAATAAAGCCTTAAGCTTTTGAAAAAAACGGTCACTGCAAAGTTGTACTCCTTATATAATTAAAGGGCAAAATTATGCATTTTAACATTTTCGTTACGTAAAGTAGAAAAACTTTTCTGTTCCTACCAACTTGAAAAAGCATAACATTATCCATGATTATTATGAAAAAAACTACGACAACGAATGTTTTGTACAATTCACAATGAAATTTTGAGTAATTCATAATTATGCCTATTCATATTTGCGTCACGAGATTATTGGCCCATGGTTTACGATGGGCAAGATGAGGATTTTTTTTCTAAATGTTCACAAACGTTCAATTTGCGTTAATCCGTTATTAGAAATGGTTTATCTTGGTGCTAAATAACAAGAAAAATTACATAACCTTTAGTGTTAAAATCTTGCCCATCTAACCGCACGTTAAATTGCATACACCAAACTATTTTTTATCTCTGGTGTTTGGTGGTGAAAAAAGTTCAAAAAATTCGTAAAGACTCAGTATAGTGTAAACAATAAATTGTATTTGTTTATTAAATTCAACCTTGGATTGTGGCTAACGCTCCAACCTCCTTAAGTGTAACAACTTTTGTATCAGTATCTATAATATAAACCTATAAAAAAAATTCATGAAGACAGCTTTTTTTAGCGTATAAAGTGAGAAGACCCCTTAATGTATGTAACTTAACATCCAGTTAGATGAGCATCACGTTCACGCTACGGTTGATGTAATTTTTTTGGCTATTCAGCACCGAGTTAAACAATTTCTAACAACGGATTAACGCAAACTAAACCTTTGTAAACATTTCGAAAAAAAAAACATCTTGTCCATCATAAACCATACACAAGGTGTCCCAGAACTGGATGCGTTCCCTGAAATGTGGGGTTGGGAGTGAAATTCTGAGTCGATTGATATAAGTATGTGTGGGTCTCAGAGCAATCTCTGAATTATGGTTAATTTTTTAAAGCGGGCCAATCAGGTGCGCCCGCCTTTAGAAATTGGGAGAAGAGCATAGAAAATGTTAGGCTCATTTTTCGGAAAAGTGACTTATTTAAAGAATTACCAAAATTTTGATTTTCTGAGTCATCTAAACTGGTTTCCCGCCTTGAATGTTTCTGCACTAGAGAATCAGTAGAATATAGGGCCGTCTACACTGGTACGGGTTGTGCACAGTTTCCCTGTACCCTCAGCAGTACAGTCTAGGGCAAGACGGCTGTGGACGCAACGGAAGTTAGGTTAGACCAGCAAAGTGCGTGGAGGGAGTATTGGAAAGAAAATTGGGAAGGGTAAAAACGTGAAAAGGCGCAAGGGTAGGGTCAAAGTGGGAATAGTGGAAATAGTGGGTACACTGAACCTTTTCCGTTTCTCACAAGTGAACATGTATACAGGGTGAGGCACATCAAGCGTTACAGAGCAATAGCAGTCAAACTATTGATCATATCCAAAAATGTTTCGGCGCTGAAGGTACGTCAAGGTCAACTCTACTTTTTTAAATGGAATGATGCATTTTTTTAAACTAAATTCCATAAACCATCTCGTGAAGCACCTCAAGCCGTATCAAAAACATCGGGGGTCATAGTCGTTCAAGGTCATTCAAGGTCAGTATCGATGATAAAAAGATTGGTATTTCATTTTAATATGTGACGTTGAACGACCTTGAACGACTTTGACCCCCCAATGTTTTTTATGCGGCTTGTGGTGCTTCACAAGAGGGTTGAAAAAAAATGAACCATTCCATTTGAAAAAGTGGAGTTGACCTTGACGTAGCTTCAGCGCCTCCACCGATAAAAAAATAGGGTCGTCCAGTATGACGGCCTTCTCGAACACTGAAACTTTTGTCTGAAACATTTTTGGATATGATCAATAGTTTGAGTGCTATTGCTCTTTATAGATAGATAACACTTTGTGTGCCTCACCCTGTATATGTGCGTCTTTTTTCACATTAGAACCGCCCTCGGATGCCAATAAGGTTAGACCTGTCTGTGAGTTGCTTTCGCGCAATTCGATTGTGAGCGGTGATTTTATATTATTTTTGGTGTCAAAAGTTGAAAAACCAGCTGAGTTTGTATGTTTTTTGCTTCTTTACCTATCACAGTTACGTTCGAAATCATTGTTCTCCCGCAATATACAGCTGTATTGCGGTATTTGAGCATTGTGTTTGTTAACCTAACAAAAATAGAAACTTGTCAGACCCGCTTTAGAAAAAAAAAGAGAGGGTCGGTACACAGTGGCTCAATTTTTCGAGGTACACAGAGGTAAGTCATAATATGAATATTTTCACGTTGTGATTTAGATAGGTACTGGTACTACCTCATTAGGGGCCGTCCATATATTACGTCATTCTAAATTGGGGGGGGGGGGGGGGGAGGTTCGTCTGCGGATGACGGTAAATTATGGATGAGGGGGGGGGGGGGGCGTTTCGAAATTGACGTCATTCTTGTGATACCAGTTACTTCAAAATGTACAATAGTATATTGTACAACTAGAGTGGTTTCCCCGCATGAGTGATGAAAAATATTTTGCAAGTACCTAATGGTATTAATTATTGAACTCATTATTTATTTATTTATTACATAAGGTTTGTCTACATTATATTCGAGAACTTCAAATAACAGCGTACTTATGAAAATAGTTCGATCGAGCCAAAATGAATATGGGGAGGATACGGAGATATTACCCGTGATCCAGGATTTGCAAGAATGGGTGAAAACTCCGTGGGAGCTATCCAAAGAAAACTAAAGAATAGGGAAGAATAATATTATTATATTAATGAAAATTGCCAAAGTACAAAATAATAAAAGATGATTCTATAACAAAATGTGGGAGCTATCCAAAGAAAACTAAAGAATAGGGAAGAATAATATTATTATATTAATAAACATTGCCAAAGTACAAAATAATAAAAGATGATTCTATAACAAAATGTTTTAATGTTACCCAATTTTTCTCAAATCCGCAAATGTTTTAATTTTGCCAAACTGGTAATGACGTCAATTTTGCGAGAGGGGGGGGGGGTCATTAGGAAATGACGATAGGATGATTGTAGGGGGGGGGGGGGGTCGAAAATCAGCAAAAATCGATGACGTAATATATGGACGGCCCCTTAGGTGGGTACTCATTATTGATTAATATTCAATAAATGATTGTGATTGATCGAATAATGTGCTGTTTTTTTTTAAATTAATTTTTCAATAGTTTACTGTACAATAGTCCCCATTGTATAGATAAAAGCACTCCATTACCTACAAGTGTACAATGGATCAGGGTAATTTTCTTCAAATTTTGCTTGATTTTGAAATTTTGTTTGACTGTGAAATTAGGCATGTTTCACTGTGTACATCCCCAAGTACAAAGTGGATCAAATCCCATTTTTTAAAAGGTTATTATCTGAATATCTATTGGGTTAGGCCGTTCAGTGTCTTTCAACAAAATGAAACCATTGAACACACCTCACGTTTAGTCAAGGTTTCATTGAGATTGTGCGAACGGTTAGGCAGCTATAGACCTCTGAAAAAAATCAGCCACTTGACACTCAAGAAGCTAGAATTGGGATACCCCCCTTTGTAACATTGTAAACAGTTGCGACACAGGCTCGTTCATCCGAAGCGAAAGCCTTCTCTCGCCTATTGTGACTCTGAGCTTGTGAATAAACATATACAACGCGTATAGCGGAAAGATGCCAAAACTCTTACGTGTAAATCACATCGTTTCGCACATCTCTCGAACGATGATTACGCCCGTAGAACGAGGCGCTTCGTTACGCTGCATCGTAACGGGATAATTGGGAACTAAATTTTACGAATTTTGTGCAACGTTGCACGCAATCCGGATTATTGAGTCGATCGTGCGAAATATACTTTATGGAATTATTCCCTTGCTTACGGATGCGCCAAACATTCTTGCGTATCAGAACGTCAACATTTTCTATTTTTTTTTGCATTTATTTCGCGTCGTTTCGTAATTTCCACGCGCACGGCTTAATGACGGTATTGAGTGATGAGACGGGTTGTTGCGATTGAATTCTCGTTACGAAACACTTTTACGCGTACGCTTCTGTATTGTACGGAAATTTGTCGAATTCCCGTTCGCCGTTTATCGAGCAAGGGCCGACGATTTTCGTTTCGCACGATCGGGCATCGTTTGTCTCACGTTCAGGAACGTCCATTCGTTTTTGTACTCGATTGATGTTTACGTGGTCGACGATTGTGTCAGCGTACGCTCGCACGGATCGTGCGAGTTCCGGGGGCAGAGAATTCTAGACGTAGTCTCACGCGAAGATGAGTCGAACAAAGTTTACGTAATTTTTTTCTTTTATACGTCTTTGTTGATCGAACTTTTGGGCGGACTTCAATGGCGAGAACTCGCAAAGGAATTTATTTATGTATTTATTTGATTATATATATACAGGGCGTCCTGTTATGAATGAATGGTCCAATTCTACATAAAACAATATCTCGATACAAATGATCATTTTCACTCTTTCACATTTAGACCCGAACATATAACGAATTCTATCTCATGGCATTGAAAATGCAATCAGACATTCCGGGTAATAAAAAACAGGGACATGTGAATATCCATCCATCCACCCATCCATCCACACTGAGAAGAAAACCCAATTGAATAAAAAAAATATATTGGTTGATCCAAATAAATGTGCTGCTGCGGAGTACCACCGATAAATGAGATTGTTAAAATACTATAAAATATTGGAAGATGTGATTGAATTAAATTACGTATTGTTTTATTTGAAAAAGCTATTCTGTTGACTGAATATCTACATTATCCTTCAAATAAAATGATATTCTATTGAAATCATTCTATATACAATTCGTAGATGTATGGATGAAATAATTAAGCGGTTGCTACATTTTTTATTACGTACAAAAATATAATCGATAGAATTAATTATTTGTTTACTGCATCGAAACGAACATGCCATGGGACGTAGGTTTTTCAATTTGTTTTGAATCTTAAATAAAAAGTGAGCATTAATGTGAGTTTCAAATCTTAAATAAAAAGTGTGCAAAAGTGATGAATGATCATCCACGATCATAGTGGAGAAAAAATCAGATATCCAATGGAATATCCATGGAGAGAATATCGGATATTCAACTCTTTAGAGTTTCTCTGGCGTTTAAGGGCGGGGTAAAGTATTAAAAATTTTTTTTTCATTTTTTTAAAATTTTTGAAATGAATGTATAATATATCAAGAATATTGTGTTAAAATTTCAAGTCGATCGGAGTAAAATTGACGAAGTTATGAGTATTTGAGCGTCTATTGCTCCATGCCGTTCTCTTCTCTTCTGCGTTTTTCAAACCGTTTTTCTGAGACTTGTCATATTCGAAGTCCGTGTGCACGATAACTCAAAATCTACTGGACCAATCGCTTTGAAATTTTGCACAGTACTTCTTCACATAATTCACCAGGTATTGTCGAGAGCTTTTTTGATTTTTTTAAATAATTACTAATTTTTCAACAACAAATTAGCCGATTTTTTAAGCGAAAATCGGGTTTTTGGCTCCCAAGTGCTACGAAAAATCGAAAAATCGAAAAAAAAAATCCTCCCGTCATTACCTCGAGAAACATCTCCTTTAACAAATGCATTTTGATTCTTTGTTTCAAATGATTCTGTTGCGAGTTATGGTGCACACCGCAAACCAACTTTTTTTCGAGGCGCCTCCGGGGTTTAATTTTCACTCGCTCAATTTTGAATATTTGGCAATGCAAATTCAGGAGAATGTTGTTCAAATGTTACTTTATTATATGTAAATTTTTCAATAAACGAACACTATTCGTTACGCCAAAAAAAAATCTTAAAAACATGCCTTTTTTTCGCCGAATTAACTTTACCCCGCCGTTAACTACATTTTCGGTTCGCGCTACGCTTACGAGAAACGAGCGCGCGTGCGGCTTCTAGCGGTTACTTCGAGAACTACGGGTTTCCTCACACCTATAATTTTGGTGGTGCCCCGCCATAATTTGGTTGATTTTTTTCAATCAAATGCGCAAGAGACAAATTTTATTTTCGCATAATTTTTTAACCAATTCAGACATTTGCTTGATATTTGTCAATGAAAATAAAATATTAATATTTTAACGAATAATGTACTTGGAAATTAATATCGGATATTGTGAAAAAATAACATATTTACTCAATAAAAAATTTATCTGAATCAAACGAGCGAAATTCAATTTTTCTTGTGTACTCGAATCAACAATATTCATGTTATGAATTGAAACGCTTTTTTTTCGTTGCAGAAAATGCATTCGAAACTATATAATTTGTTCGCGATAATTTTTTATATAGTTTCATTAATATATTGTTCTCGGCTAACAATATATTTTGTGAATGAAAAAAAAAACTTTTAATTTTATCATGTTATTAAAGTCAATAGCGTTTTGTTTGGACCAATAAATCCGATTATTTACACTAACAATTTTACAATTGAATCAACGAAATTTCATTCAATGACACCAATGATCTTTTTTTTCTCAGTCCATCCATCCATCTATCCATCCATCCTCCCTCCCTCCCTTTCTCTCTCTCATTCTACGTCATTCTGTCTACATGTAATTTACATTACATTACAATTGTTAACCGCAGATGTACACTACATGTAATTCGGCATTTTGCAACCAATCATAAAAATTTAGCATGTCGCAGCTACCCCCACTCTACCACAACACAGTGCAAGTAGAGTGGGGGTAGCGTTACTTTCGTGTGATATTCAGCTAACTCAGGCCCCCATACCTAGCCAACCTCAACAAGCATATACACTTTTCAAACTATTTTCAATGCTAAAAGGCAATAATAATTATACCCAAATAAATCATATCGGCCCCGTTGAAAAACCAATCAACGATACTAATGCTCAATAATAACATCGATAATGGACCTCGGGCATTAGCGAACAATTCGACACGTTGATACGACCATGTGTATACGGGCAAGTGCGTGTATCTTACGTGCGAAAATTCGTTCCGTGTATAAATAAATCGTATTGCAGATACAGCGACCATGGAGAGAAAAAAGGAGAATCTTGATAAGCGGTAATCGTCTCGCGGTAGAACAAGACTGGTTGATCGAGGGCGAGCAAGTCGATCGACCACTTTTCTCTCACTTGTCGGCCAATGTAAAACGTCCGCGGTATGTCAAAAAAAAAAAGAAGTTAAACGCGCAAAGCCGCATGGATGACGAACTATACGAGCGTTGATAAATCCACAAAAAAATACTCGTTGATTGTCTTCCGTGTAATTTCTAGGTTGAGAATAAAATAATATTTTCACACTGGTATTTGGCTAGTTTTTTTTGGGAAATTTACGATGACGATTTTAGTTTGATCGGACATATTTGGAGTGTGCGATCGCAGAAGTTTAGTTCACGGTCGCATACCGGATCATCCCCTCCACGCGATAAGTGCGCGGTTCGCTGCCTCGAGGAGTGACCGACGATTTAATTGAGCGTGGTGGATCGCGACCTAGCGTTAAATAGCCGTGCAATTAATTAAATGCGATGCAAGAGATTTCTGACGGATTTTAATAAAGGCTGCCATAAAATAGCCGCAAATTATTCTTATCCTTCTTACGCGACGACCAGCGAATATGAATCATCGAGCAAATCGAATAAAATCAATTTCCTGATAAAGGGGGGGGGGGATCCCTTTAAACGCCCGAAAATGAGTAATCTTTCATAAATTTTTTTTTTTTGATGTAATAAAATGATCGCCTCACTTTTAAACATTCACATTATGTTATTACAACTTTCAAGTGTTGAAAAAAATGTTTTTTTTAACATAACAAAATGTCGGTGTTATTAGAAGGTAATCCTTCAGGCGGCTTTTTAAAAACTGCTTATGCAATAGCTCAAAAAGTTATTGATCGATCTGACTGAAATTTTGGGAGATTCTTCACTATAACATTATTGGAGGGATATACCTAAAGTTTTAAGATTATCGCGTAAATAAATTACTTTTTTAGGCTAAATATTGTCGAAAAAATGGTCAAAAATACGAAAATTTGATTGCAAAGTCTACTAAATTTTTAATTTGATACTTTTTTATATTTTTATAGGCATATCCTTCCAATAATATTATAGTGAGAAACCTCCCAAACATTTTTAGGAGTTTTGACAGCAAATAGTGATGATTAATTTCTACAAAAATTGGGTATTTTAAAAAGTATCAATTTCGATCCCATTACCGAGAAATTTTTCAGGGATTTATACGATGATATACTGTCAAAATATATTGGTTTTGAAAAAAGCAGTTTTTCGACTTTAAAACCTAGGCATACTGTCAAAATATATTGGTTTTGAAAATGCGATTTTTCGACTTTTAAAACTAAGCATAACCCCTTAACAAACATTTTTCAAACGAGAATTTTTCGGCAACAGAAATCAATCGTAATAAAAATTCTAGTTACCCTTTATCGTCGCTCTCTCTTTCTCACTCGCTCCGGTAGTACGGAACGAAAAGATAAAAACCGATTCCTCGTGCGAATTCGACGAGATATTAATTTCAAAGTACGTTACGGAATCATGACCGTACGTTTTGCTGCGACGAACAAAATACATTTACGTAAGTTGGCGAGTTTGTCAAGATTTTTTTCACTCTCACGTGTTCACGTTGTCGCAGTTGTTATATTATTGTTGTCCCGCTGACATCGCGAGTATAAATATATGTATATGCAAATATGTCACACGTATAAACATTAATACGTACATGCATTAGCAGTCTGAATAATTTACGGTGATTAATACGCTGGATTATTTTTCTGAAAAAAAAAACACATTTTAACGTCGATAATTACGTTATTACGTTGGGCGTACTATTTTAGAATTAGGAATTTAGGCAGAGGTATGTCGTTCAGATTTGATACAAATATTTCAAATCTCGTAGTATTTAGATTAATTATAATAATAACGGCAGCTTTTTGTAAAAAAAGCTTGTAAAGCAAGTTGTGCAAATAAAGCTCGATTATTATTATTATTAACAACGGCAGCATTAATAATAACAAATAATGATTATTCTAATAATAATAATAATAACAATAGCAAATGTCAATAATGATGACATCATCGTCAATAATAATAACAAATGTCAAATTGCCAATGCCCATGTCAGATTTGATTGAAATATTTCAAAACTCGTAGTATTTAAACTACTCATAATAATAATCAATGATAATGATGATAATAATAATAAATAGTAAGGATGATAACAATGATGTTGACAATAATGACATCATTCTGAATAATAATAATAATAATAATAATAATAATAATAATAATAATACATATAAAAATAAATAAATACTGCATAAATAATAATTAAATAATAAGTAAATAATAAATAAATAATAATAAGAAGAATATTGATAATATTATTTTTTTAATATTAATAATATTAATAATAAATAATAATAATAATAAGAAGAAGAAATTATTAATAATAACCTTAATAATTAATATTATAATATTAATAAAGATTAAAACGGGTATATTATTTCGATGTATAGGAATAATCACACCAACAATAGCAATAACAATTGTTACTCAAAAACGATGCTGATCATAATGACACCATTCTGAATAATTATGATAAAGTATAAAAATAAATGAATAATAAATAAATAATGCACAAATAATAATCAAATAAAAAATACATAATAACAAGAAGAAATCATTAATGATAACATTAATAATTCATATTATAATACTAATAAAGATAAAAACCCGTATATTATTTCAATTTATAGAAACAATCATAATAACGATAGCAACAACAATTGTTGCTCATTGCCTGATGGAATTTTAAAGGTGAAACTTCGACAATTTCAAAAGGTTTTCTGCTTATGACCCAATCGTAACCCGCATTCGCGTATACCGTTGATCACGCGTCACGCGTACGACACCCTTTGACCGTGATGTTCTTCTACATTTATACATACAATTGGTACCGTTACAAGGAGCGCCGGGACCCCTCAACGCACGTCGTCGCGTCATTCCCGAGCTGTAATTTTTACGAGAGAAAAAAATTGAAATGTTGTCAAGAACGAACAACCGTGATGAACTGCTCGGTCATTATTTCGAGCTGCGAACCCGAACCTACCTGTACCGCTTAAGGGGGAACCTTCAGGGAAAAAATTGCTGATTTTCGTGATTTTTTTTAAAGGAAATTTTTTTTTTTCACCATTTTTTAGACTTTGGGTATGTTTTATTAATGTTTATTTTTTATTTCATCAATTAAAAAAACGGCCAAGTTATGGCACGGTCTTCTAAATGGGTTGCGGCGAGATCAATCTGAAAAAAACACTAACGGAGATTTTTCTTTCGTTAATATTCATGCGTAGAATATGAGCCAAGGAAAAGTCAGAAATGTTGAATATTCATGAAATTCTACGCTTCGAAATAAAAAGATTGAGTTTTCCGAAAATTGCCACATTTTGCAGCAAAAAAATACTTTTTTTTTCAAAGAAATTTATGGTCTTTTTTTATACAATAAGTTTAGACAATATTTCAATCAGAATCGGTCGATTAGTTTTTTTAGCGATACGTCACGCCAGTTTTGAAAATGCAGTTCAGAAGAACGTGTCATACCTCCGCCATTTTTAAAGATTAATATGTTTTTACAAACATGTGTTTTTAAAATACCACGTAACAGACGAAAGTAGTAATAAAACATACCCCAAGTCTCCAAAATGGTGAAGAAATGTTTCCTTTAAAAAAAAATCATGAAAATCAGCATATTTTTTTTCGCCTAAAGGTATCGCTGAGAGAAAGGTATGGCGTTCTCAACCATATTTTAACTATATTTTATATTTCCCTGAGGGGACATTAATATTTGATAGCCACAGTTAAGGCCAAGAGTACTGCTCATTGATATTTTACCAGTTGTATGAATTATGCACGTATGTTAACCGCAACCACCAATCTTACAAACATACGTTTATTCATCAATGCTACGTAATATAGTAGGTTTACATAAAATGGATATTCGCTGATACTATCAGAAATGTACTTCCCCAAGATTCTAATAGTGAACTGAAATATATATACATTGATTAAGGAGTTAGGCCACTCTAGACGCCGAAAAAATAGGCTTTTCGAGGATTTTTTAAGTTGGCCGGAAACATAACTCAGACAATTTTCAATCGATTCACCTGAAATGTTGAATATATCTTGAAAAATACATTGTCTGTGAAAGTACTAGGATTTTTTTTTATATTACATAGTTCATTAGTTATTAAGAATTATCTGACGAAATTTTTCACTTTCCAAAAATTTGCCTAAAAAATCGGGATAATCGTCAGATAATTCTTAATAACAAATGAACTATGAATATAAAAAAAAATCCTATGTACTTCCATAGACAATGTATTTTTCAAGATATATTCGACATTTCAAGTGAATCGGTTGAAAATTGTCTGAATTATGTTTCCGGCCAACTTAAAAAATGCAGTTTTGAGATAAACGCTGCACAGCCGCCATTTTGAAATTAATCGTTTCAAAAAAATTTTGTATACAGTCACTGATATGTATGATAAACATCCTTTTTTGTAATCTCGATTTATTTTGTAGTTTTTGTAAAAAAAAAAATCCCCAAAAAGTCTATTTTTTCGGCCTCTAGAGTGCACTGTAAAAAAAGTCATTGAATTTACTATACTTTTATAATTAAAAAATTCTAAACTCGGAATATGAAACGCAAATTCGCACTTCAGTAATGTAAATGAATTTTCATAGATTCGTATACATTTTAATATATGGGACATTGAATATTAGTATGCTGCGTATGAGTTTTTCAACGCGCATCATAATAATACAAATATTTGTGTGATTAATGCAACAAATGTATATAATTTCATTATTTCCACAAAAAGTATTAAAATCGCAATATGACTATTATTTTTAACTTCAATCTGTTGAAAAGTACAATACCTTGTACATTGAATATTACAAAACGCTGTTTAAAGAAATATGAAATTAAAAATACTTTTACAATACTATGGCAAATGAAATTTCAAAACTTAGTATATATATGAATGAATATTTAGGCTTCAGTGTTGTAAAATTCAATACAGGACCTCCATTTCGTAATACGTACGAATTGAATATTAATACACTATCTACAATTTTTTAAGGCGTCTAATAGAAAAATAAATATTCTTAGTTGAAAAAAACAACAAGCGTTTTGAATATATAAAATGTAGACAAAGTAAGAAAATTAGAAACTGACTCTTCATTTTTTACCATACTTGGTTCAGGAGTATACAATTTTTTGTGCACTCAATATTATGATAGACTGGAGAAAATTAAGAAATGAATAGGACATTTACAATACGAAGGTATGTACATTTTCTGATTTAATATATGTTTATTCTGATAGTCTGATTTAATATATAATTCAGTGCAGAAAACTTGAAATTCGTGCTCTGGTCAGCATGTTAAATCAAATCATAAAAAACGTATCGAGTAATACCAAATCTAAAGTAAATAACGAACACGCGGTGCCATGGTCTAGAGGTTAGCGTGCCCGCCTCTAAACCAGCAGACCGGGAAGTCCCGGGTTCGAATCCCAGTCGCGCACATTTCGTCGTGAAATGTTTTTTTTCGGCATTTCGCAGCGAAATAAGACTAGTTCCACGATTGGGGGACAAACTCGATGACCGGCTGTATTTGTGGTATAGGTTTTCCGCAGTTTCCTATACCCATGACAGCAATGTCATGATGAATATAATACAGAGGGGGAAGTCGGCTGCGGCCGCAAGAGGGGGGGAACAGGGAGAAAAAAGGAGTAAACAGTAGAGGAAAGAAACGATCACAATGACGGGAAGAATAGGTAACAAACGCGAAAAGCGTGTGTACCTAAGGAAAAAACAAATAAGTGGTTAATTAACCGAATAAGCAGCCAAGCCTAATTGAACCCAAGCAAACTAAAATCTATGCGCATTAATTTTGATATATCCACAACTGATACTTTTGCATAGGTATATGATTTTTCCACGACCTTGGTATTACAGTATTACTACACATTACTTAGGCATTCAAAACGTAGTGTATTAATTTAAAAATAACGATTATTAGTTTTCACTTACTGATTCAGTAAAAAGAATTCCGGAATTTGTATATTAAAATTCATACAGAGTTTATTAAAGACGCAGAAAGTAAATAATAACAATTACACTAACCTAACACCGTAAAATTAATACACTTTTCTATGCCAAATTTACTTTTTTTATTTAAAAATACAATCTGTCCATATTAATTTTAACACGCTTATAATAGATACCTTGCGATACGTATATAATTTCTCCCGTACTTAAGGGCGGGGTAAAGTATTTAAAAAAAAAAATTTCATTTTTTTTTCATTTTTACATGAATGCATAATATATCAAGAATATTGTGTTAAAATTTCAAGTCGATCGGAGTAAAATTGACGAAGTTATGAGTATTTGAGCGTCTATTGCTCCATGCCGTTCTCTTCTCTTCTGCGTTTTTCAAACCGTTTTTCTGAGACTTGTCATATTTGAAGTCCGTGTGCACGATAACTCAAAATCTACTGGACCAATCGCTTTGAAATTTTGCACAGTACTTCTTCACATAATTCACCAGGTATTGTCGAGAGCTTTTTGTTTTTTTTTAATAACTACTAATTTTTCAACAACAAATTAGCCGATTTTTTTAGCGAAAATCGGGTTTTTGGCTCCCAAGTGCTACGAAAAATCGAAAAAAAAAATCCTCTCGTCATTACCTCGAGAAACATCTCCTTTAACAAATGCATTTTGATTTTTTCGTTTCAAATGATTCTGTTGCGAGTTATGGTGCACACCGCAAACCAACTTTTTTTCGAGGCGCCTCCGGGCTTTAATTTTCACTCGCTCAATTTTGAATATTTTGCAATGCAAATTTAGGAGAATGTTGTTCAAATGTTACTTTATTATATATAAATTTTTCAATAAACGAACACTTTTCGCCGAATTAACTTTATCCCGCCGTTAACTGTTGCGATATTACTGAACGATTATTAGACATGCGAAGAGCAGTGCATTGATTTTCAAACGACAATATTAAAATTCATAAACAGTATCTGTAAACAGACTTCCTGCACTTTTATATTAATTTTAATACAATTTTTTTTACAGTGTGGCCTAAGGCCTTAAATATATGAACATTACGAAAATTAAAGTAAAAAAAATCGATTTTTCGAAAATGTTAACTGTATATAACCCCTTAACCATATTATGATTGCGGGCTCAATAAACTATAACGGATTTAACTATCTCCTCTTTTACCATGGGCGTTTGTTGTAAATACCATGGGCTTTTCTCTTGGTATATCGCCCTCCTTAATTTCGAAGCAGTAGAGAATTTTGCACCCAGGATGGTTTCCATTCTTGCCCTGCCATTGCGTTTCGCGATAGACGGAACTGTTTTGTTGTTTTTCAATGTGGACTTTTGGGGTGTCTGTTTTAGGGTGGGAAAGTATGGGTGCCCCATCCGACGAAAATATGGGAGGGTGCGGTACTCTTGGAGGATTACAAAGCCAATCAGAAGAGCTTGACCGTGCGTACGGACGAGTCGAATCAGGACAAAGTATTGGAGATAAAGACGGATGCGGATCTTCCGCCTCTGAAGAATCCGGATATCCTCATCGGAGAGAACAATCTAACGTCCCTCTCGTTTCTTCACGAGCCAGCTGTCCTGTACAATCTTCAGATAAGATTCCAAAGACACTCGATATACACGTATTGCGGCATAGTCCTCGTCGCCTTCAATCCTTACGACGAATTGCCGATCTACGGAAACGACACGATATGGGCGTACAGGGGTCAAGCCATGGGGGACCTCGAGCCCCACATATTCGCCGTGGCCGAGGAAGCTTATACGAAACTCGAAAGGTAAGAAAAGGATCTATTGCTGCTAGGGTTAAATTTTCTCATCGATCAAATATCTTTGATCGATCGGACAATCGGCTGACTTTATATGGCAAAAAATAATATTTCATTTACATTTGGTTTGATGAAAATAGGATCTATTTGAATCAAATTAGTTTTTTCCTGGTCTCGTGGCCTACTACGATCTTATTTGTTTCAAATATATTATTTTATTTGTTCCAGCTATTCTTGTTAAATGTTAAATATAATCAAATTAATGGGTCTTCTCATTTTAGACGCTAAAAAGGCATCTTCATGATTTTTTTGATAGGTTTATATTATAGATATTGATATAAAAGTTGCTACACTTAAGGCCTTAGGCCACAGTAACGGGTATAAAATCATGGGCGAATTTAACAATTTTTTTTCGTATGAAAAAAGTGATTCACTCTTAACATTAATTACACACCTATTTAGTATGAATATCAAGCTGTTAGAAAATATATATATTTTTTTCGATGTACAAAATGGCCGACTACTAATATTTTCTTTTGTTATCTTTTTTTTCGGCGCTCCGCGGCGTGAAATTTAGCATCCACAATTTTTGACCTAGAATAAAAAACAAAAATTCTCGTCAATCTACATTAGGATACCTAGAGAAGTACGTACGGAATTTAAAAAAATATTGTTTTATTCAAAATTTAGAGCAAAAATTTTGAGCAAAAAGTAGGTATTTGCACTTAAGGGGTAAGGCCACTGTAACGGCCCAAAAAAAAAGGTTTTTTCACTAATTTTTTGCTCCCGAAATTGAAGGTATTTGAAAAAAAACTTTTAATGGTGTTATCGGGCATACATTAAACTTTATTATAAAATTTTTTTACAGTAAAAAAAAACAAAATGGCGGTTCCACAGCTATCTTCCCGGGACATGTTTTGCTTCCAGGGTTCCGCGGCACGCAGCACCACTGGTGCACTTTTGAATCTAGAACAAAAAAAAAACCATTAATCTAGAGGGCTATAGCTAGAGAATGTCGATCGGATTTTAAAAAGTATCAATTGTTGTGGATTTGGCGTGCGTTTGAAAAAAAACTGGATTTTTGACGAAAAAAACGGCAAGTTTTTTGTTAATAAAAAATCAATAAATAAAGTTCTTGAAAATTCCGATCGACATTCTCAAGATAATGTAAATGTTCACATCTGGTTAAAATTTCAAGTAAAAAAAATGAAAATTGTTCGAGTTATGCTGCGTGCCATTTTGAAAAACCATGTTTCGAGAAAAACGCGTTTAAAGTTTTGCGAATAGTTTGTTTGGGTTTGTTTGGGTTTGTTTGGGTCGCACAGGACCTTTTTTTTCTTATTCTAGAGGGTTTAAACTATTTTTTAAGCCAATAAAAAAAAATCGATTTTTCAAAAAATTTACAGTGGCCTTACCCCTTAAGAAATGAATTTTCAGTGAAAAATTTCGTTATAACTGCTCATAAACGGCTCATAACATGAAAAGCTTTCGATTAATCAGATATTCCGTATGTACTTGTCTGCGAAATGCAATTAGGAACATAACTTTTAAATTTGAAGTAAATCGAGTGAAAATTGTTGAAGTTATTTACATCGAAAAAAAAATATTTTCTAACAGCTTGATATTCATTCTAAATAGATGTGTAATTAATTTTATAAGTGAATCACTTTTTCATACGAAAAAAATTGTTAAATTCGCACATGATTTTATACCCGTTACTATGGCCTAAGGTCTTAATAAATACACTTTCGAAATACATTTTTTTTTTTAAATTATTTATTTCAAACACTATTTATAAACGAAAATGGTAGTTAAAATGTCCTAAAAAATGGTAGATCTGCGCTGTTGATGAAATCTCGGAGATGGATCATCCGAAACAAAAAAATCAAACGGTATTAGATTCTGTATGTTAATGTCTATAGCGCATATCATACAATTTTTAAAATATGCAAAAATAACGAAATGGTCGACATTTTTCGGAAAAACAAAAAAAAACGTTTTTTTTTCACCGTTGTTGATAAACAAAATAGTAAATACCAAAATTTAAAAAACCCTCGATATGCGCTATAGCTATAGTTGTAAAGAATATGTGGTTAAAATTTCATAAGGATCGGTTCAGTAGTTTCGAAGATTTTATCAACAACCTGTCGAAAAACGTTTTTTCGACAAAAACGCGTTTAAAGTTTGTTTGGGTTACATGAATACATTTTTTTTAAATGTATGTATTTCGAAAGTGTATTTATTAAGTGTAACAACTTTCATATCAATATCTATAATATAAACCTATAAAAAAAAGTAATGAAAATATCCTTTCTTTTGGCATCTAAAGTGAGAAGACCCCTTAAATAAATAAAGATTCGATCCGAATAAATCTTTATTTGTTTAAATATACACTGCAAATAGACGTGTAGTATACAGGGTGTTAGGAACATCGATGCAATGCCTTAAGGGGATGAAGAAAATGCTATTGCATTTAAATTTAAAAAAAAATCTAAAAGATACATTTAGTGGTTTCAACTAAATTGATTTTCGAGCAGATGAAACCGAATCACGTATTTATTAGGAACAAATGAAATATCTAGTTATTAGACGATATTAAATAGATCTTGATTCGAATGAATATATTTGAAATGAATAATTCCAATATTGGAATGCAATAGGAAAAAATTGATTTTACGAAAAATCTAGTCAATTGAAGAAAAAAAATCAAATAGACTCATGTAATTAATATCAATAGAATTTTCCCGTCAGTGTATGATTGATCTTGCGACTCTTAACGATTGACGGAAGTGACGATGAAAATTGACTTTTAGAGAAAGTCACGATCAGTCGATTATCGTGTCGGGTGAATCGGGTGCCGGCAAAACGGTATCTGCCAAATACGCCATGAGATATTTCGCGACTGTGGGTGGCTCGTCGACCGAGACCCAAGTCGAGAAAAAAGTATTGGCGTCCTCGCCATTGATGGAGGCCTTTGGAAACGCAAAAACAACGAGAAACGACAATTCATCGAGATTCGGAAAATTCATCGAGATACACTTCAATAAAACTTATCATCTGATCGGAGCCAGTATGAGGACGTATCTGTTGGAAAAGTCGAGAGTAGTTTTCCAAGTGAGTATCGCGGGGTTCAATCTTTTCTACATTTTTTGTAGAAAATTTTTTTTTGCCCTTAGCTACACTGAGAAAAAAAATCATTGATCCAATATCATTGGTGTTATTGAATGAAATTTCGTTGATTCAATTGTAGATTTGGTGGTGTAAATAATCGGATTTCTTAGTCCAAACAAAACGCTATTGACTTTAATAACGTGATAAAATTAAAAGTTTTTTTTTTCATTCAAAAGGTATATTGTTAGCCGAGAACAATATATTATTGAAACTATCTAAAAAATTATCGCGAACAAATTACATAATTTGAATGCATTTTCTGCAACGAACAAAAAAAGCATTTCAGTTCATAACATGAACATCGTTGATTCTAGTACACAAGAAAAATTGAATTTCGCTCGTTTGATTCAGATAAAATTTCTATGGAGTAAATATGTTATTTTATTTTTTCACCATATCCGATATTGATTTCCAAGTACATTATTCGTTGCAATATTAATGTTTTATTTTGATTGAAAAATATTAAGCAAATGTCCGAATTGGTTAAAAAATTGTGCGAAAATAAAATTTGTTTCTTGCGCATTTGGTTGAAAAAATTCAACCAAATCATGGCCGAGCGCCACCGAAATTATAGGTGTGAGGAAACCCGTAGTTCTCGGAGTAACCGCTAGAAGCCGCACGCGCGCGCGTTTCTCGTAAACGTAGCGCGAACTGAAAATCTACTTAAACGCCGGAGAAACTCTAAAGAGTATCGCTTTTTGGCCTGTGGCTAAGATCAAAGTGTAGTATCTGTTCTTCAGTTGAATATCTGATGTTCTTCTCTCTATGGATATTCCATTTGATATCTGATATTCTTTCCACTATTATCGTGGATAATCATTCTAATGCTCACTTTTTATTTAAGATTTAAAACAAATTGAAAAACTTACGTCCCATGGTATATTCGTTTCGATGCAGTAAAGAAACAATGAATTAAATTGATTATATTTTTGTACGAAATAAAAAATGTTGTAGCAACCGCTCAATTATTTCGTCCATACATCTACAGATTGTATATAGAATGATTTCAATAGAACATAATTGTATTTGAAAGCTAATGTAGATATTCGGAGAACAGAAGAGCTTTTTCAAATAAAATAATATGTTATTTAAATCAATCATAATTTCCAATATTTTTTTATTAGGAGTACAACTTTGCAGTGACCGTTTTACTTAGAGAGCCACTGCGGCCGAAGTAGTGGCCCTAGCTCAATAAAAAAGTGGCATTTTAAACTAGAGGCTCTGCCAATGTAAACAATTTTAAAAAGCTAACGGATACGTGTATGCATTGTAAAGTTATTGGCACTCAAACATGGCAACCTACGAGCCGAATTCTCAGCATTTGCGGGAACTGCTCCAAAGACAACAAAGGAAGGGATTTTTGCACCGGATTGTGACTGGAGATGAAAAGTGGGTTTACTACGATAATCCTAAACGCCGAAAATCATGGGGACTGCCTGGTCATATTCCGTCATCGACGCCCAAACCGAATATTCACGGATCCAAAGTGATGCTGTGTATCTGGTGGGACCAGCTGGGCGTTGTGTACTATGAGCTGCTCAAACCATCCGAAACTATCACAGGGGAACTCTACCGACGTCAGTTGATGCGCTTGAGTAAGGCACTCAAAGAGAAACGGCCACAATTCAACGAAAGACATGACAAGGTGATACTGCAGCATGACAATGCCCGACCCCATGTTGCAAATGTCGTGAAAAAGTACTTGGAAACGCTGAAATGGGAGGTTTTATCCCACCCGCCGTACTCTCCAGACATTGCCCCTTCCGACTATCACTTGTTCCGGTCAATGGCACACGATTTGGCTGACCAGCACTTCGGTACTTACGAAGAAGTCAAAAATTGGGTCGATTCCTGGATTGCCTCCAAGGACCAAGACTTTTATCGACGCGGGATTCGAATGCTACCTGAAAGATGGGCCGAGGTCGTAGCTAGCGACGGGCAGTACTTTGATTAAAAAATATGTAGCCACTTTTTTATAATAAAGCCTTAAACTTTTGAAAAAAAAAACGGTCACTGCAAAGTTGTACTCCCAATAGTATTGTAACAATATCTCATATATCGGTGGCACTCCGCAGCAGCACATTCATTCGGATCAACCAATATATGTTTTTTATTCAATTGGTTTTTTTTTCTCAGTGTACGCCCAATCTTTTCTACAATTTTTAATCCATGTATTCGATGCTTTTTGTCCGCTTTTGTCCGCCAGGCCAACGACGAGAGAAATTATCATATATTTTATCAAATGTGCTCGGCGGCGAAGCATTACGAGAACCAGAATCAAAACTGCTTCAGAGAATTGTGTCTCGAGGACCAGGACAATTTTCATTATCTAAATCAGGGTAACAGTTCCGTTATCAAGGGTGTCGACGATGTCAAGTGCTTCGACGAGACAATGGCCGCGCTCAACAGGCTCGGCTTCAATTCCAGACATCAGGACGATTTGTTTCGCATTCTGGCAGCTATACTACATCTTGGAAATGTCGACATAACGAATTACGATGTTCAGGATATGGCTGGTAACGATTCCGAGGGCTGTCACATTTCCGTAAGACCTTTTTTCGAATCCCCTGTCGCCTTTCATTACTAACGTATAATCAATTTTCAGGCAATGAGTAACTAATTCATTCAAAGGGTTAGGCTAATGTGACGAACCGAAAATCAGGACAAAAATGATTTTGAAGGTATAAGTAAGATGGTTGAAAAATCGTTTGGACATTCGTTTGTATGTAGATTGACAAAGTAGTGTACCAAAGGTCATTAAGAATTCTGATAATTAAAGAAGTTATAAACAATCTCGTAAAGGACCATTGAACGTGAGGGACTCAATGGTGTAGGGTCAGAGTGGGATCAGTGGGTCATTTTTTCAGAGGTCTATAGTTGCCTAACCGTTCACACAATCTCAACGAAACCTTGACTAAACGTGAGGCGTGTTCAATGGCTTCATTTTGTTAAGGGCGGGGTGAAGTATTTAATTTTTTTTTCATTTTTTTTCATTTTTTAAATGAATGCATAATATATCAAGAATATTAAGTTAAAATTTCAAGTCGATCGGAGTAAAATTGACGAAGTTATGAGTATTTGAGCGTCTATTGCTCCATGCCGTTCTCTTCTCTTCTGCGTTTTTCAAACCGTTTTTCTGAGACTTGTCATATTTGAAGTCCGTGTGCACGATAACTCAAAATCTACTGGACCAATCGCTTTGAAATTTTGCACAGTACTTCTTCACATAATTCACCAGGTATTGTCGAGAGCTTTCTTGTTTTTTTTTTAATAATTACTAATTTTTCAACAACAAATTAGCCGATTTTTTTAGCGAAAATCGGGTTTTTGGCTCCCAAGTGCTACGAAAAATCGAAAAATCGAAAAAAAAAAAATCCTCCCGTCATTACCTCGAGAAACATCTCCTTTGACAAATGCATTTTGATTTTTTTGTTTCAAATGATTCTGTTGCGAGTTATGGTGCACACCGCAAACCAACTTTTTTTCGAGGCGCCTCCGGGGTTTAATTTTCACCCGCTCAATTTTGAATATTTTGCAATGCAAATTTAGGAGAATGTTGTTCAAATGTTACTTTATTATATGTAAATTTTTCAATAAACGAGCACTATTCGTTACGCCAAAAAAAAAATCTTAAAAACATGCCTTTTTTTCGCCGAATTAACTTTACCCCGCCGTTAAACGACACTGAACGACCTCACCCAATAGATATTGAGATAATAACCATTTTTTAAAAATAGGATTTCATCCACTGTGTGTACTTGGGGGTGTACACAGTGAAACATGCCTAATTTCACAGTGAAACAAAATTTCAACATCAAGCAAAGTTTGAAGAAAATTACCCTGATCCATTGTACACTTGTAGGTAATGGAGTGCTTTTCTCTATACAATGGGGAGTATTGTACAGTAAACTATTGACAAATTCATTTAAAAAAGGCAGCATATTGTGAGATCAATCACAATCATTTATTGAATATTAATCAACAATGAGTACCTACCTAATGAGGTAGTACCGGTACCTATCTAAATCACAACGTGAAAATATTCACATTGTGACTTAGCTCTGTGTAGCTCGAAAAATTGAGCCACCGTGTACCGACCCCCTCTTTTTTTTCTAAAGCGGATACTGACGAGTTTCTATTTTTGTTAGGTTAACAAACACAATCAAACACAGTAAAGAAGCAAAAAACATACAAACTCGGCTGGTTTTTCAACTTTTGACACAAAAAATAATATAAAATCAACTCTCACAACCGAATTGCGCGAGAGCGACTCACAGACAGGTTCAAACCTATTGGCATCCGAGGACGGTTCTAATGTGAAAATGACGCACGTATATACATGTCCACTTCTGAGGAACAGAAGAGGTTCAGGGTATCCACTGTTGCCACTGTTCCCATTTTGACCCTACTTGATTTTGGCCACCCGGGTTGATCTGGAAAAAACGAGTTTTTTCTTGCAAAAGTTTTCTTACAAGAGGTTTTTTTTCTAAAAATAGACAATATTGTCTGAGACTTGACCGATATTTTTTTTGTTTTTTTGTTTCAATCGTGAGTGAGGAATTTTTAAATATTGTTTCCATTTTTCGAGGAAAAATGACATTATTGTTGATAACTAATGGAGAAAAATTGTTAAGAAGCAAAACGTCGGTCAAGACTAAGCTACTGTTACACTGAATAAGTTTTGAATGTTTTGAAAAACATAGTTTCGAGAAAAACGCGTTGAGGGGCTATACCAGTGTGGACGCTGAAAATTTGGGTGATTTTCGGAACTTTTTTTTTTAAGAAAACGACTCACTTAAATGTTTCGGAAAATTAAGAATATATTTGGCTATATTTGACCTACATTACATAATTTTTTCATATAAAAATAGTGAGATCCAAGCGACTTATACGCTGCCTTCGGAGGCGCCAAAAAAAAAGAAACCGGAGAAGGAAAAAATGTCGTTAAACTGGAAGGTATTTCCTGTACAATGACGTAGGATTTTCGAAAAATATAAAAATCTAACAAAATGGCGTAGTTATGAAAAAAGTCTGTTTTCTTGCCTATAAAATGGTTGTTTTTTTCAATGCCAAATCGTCAATTTCCATCCAATCAAAAATATCCTACGTCGTTGTAGAGTAAATACATTCAAGAGTACTCAGTTCAAATTTCAAGTCATTCGGATAATTGCTCTTTGAGTTACAATGTCAGCATATTTGAAAAATCTCATTTCGAGAAAAACGCGTTTAAAGATTGAACTATGAATTTTTGCAAGATAAAATAATATTGATATAAGTGATATTAAAAATAATGATATTCTTGAAAGTATAAACTGTCGAAAAAGGCAAAAAAATCGATTTCTTTAAAGTGTGACACTGGTATAGCCCCTTAAACCCTTCCTTGACACACTTATATTTGGCCATCCCATTGACACACTGGGTCAATTTGACCCGAATAGTATTTCATCCTGCCCTGAACAACCCTTTGGTTGGTTTTTATCGAACAAAATCCGGGATACACTTCAAGCATTTCTTAATATGTCTGCATGATTAAAATTCGGAAAGTGCGAAATTTAATTGTTGCAAAAAATCATTGAAAGCTTTCAAATTCGTCCGGGTCAAAATGACCCAGTGTGTTGAGGAAGGGTCAAAGTATTACCAGCAGTTCTGTCGTTGTAATAATAAGTTTACCTTCAATCTGCGATTCCTGCACCATACGTTGGACCTACCTCTTCAATTTGAGTTTTTTTTTAGTTTTCTTAAATTTTCACATTAGCCTAACCCCTCAACGTCCATCAAAACATGTATTCTCTGTAATTTTTCGATGATGTGCAAACATCTAATCCCTTGTTTCCATCGACAGCAACCTGTCGCTTCGATAAATGAATCAATCCATTTTTTTCGTCGACTGACTCGTCCAATAAAAATTAAACTTCGAAATTTCCATAAATTCCTCTAAATCATTTTCGAGATCGAACAATCAAGGAATTTCTCTACCAAATGAATCCGCTCAACCAACGAAACGATTTTCCCTCTTTTTCATGCGCAGTCCTCGGACAAACATCTTCAGGCGTTCTCAACGTTATTGGGCATCAACGCGCACGCCATGAGGAAGTGGCTGTGCCACAGAAAGATCGTCTCGATGAGAGACGTAATATTGAAGCCGATGAGCGTCGAGCAAGCTTACGGGGCTCGTGACGCCCTCGCGAAGCACATCTACGCCGAGTTGTTCAACTTCATCGTTCTCGGTATAAACAACTCGTTGCAGACGCAAAGCAAATCGCAATGCTTCATAGGCGTTCTCGATATCTATGGCTTCGAGACATTCGAGATCAATTCGTTCGAGCAATTTTGCATAAATTACGCGAACGAGAAGCTCCAGCAACAATTCAATCAGCACGTATTCAAGCTCGAACAGGAGGAGTATCTCAAGGAAGAAATTGAATGGACGTTCATTGACTTTTACGACAACCAACCGTGCATCGATCTCATCGAAACGAAACTTGGAATTCTTGATCTTTTGGACGAGGAATGTCGGGTAGGACATTAAACATAATAATAATATTAATAATAATAAATAAAAGAACATTTGACATCCGTCAACATCATGATCATTATGAGCATCATCAACATCATCATTATGAGCATCATCAACATAATCATTATGAGCATCATCAACATAATCATTATGAGCTTAATCAACATCATCATCATTATGAGCAGCATCAACATCATCATCATTATGAGCATCACTAACGTCATCATTATTATGATGATGATGACGTTGATAATAATATGTTGATGATGACGTTGATGATAATAATAATAATAATAATAAATAAAAGAACACTCGACATCCATCAACATCATGATCATTATGAGCATCATCAACAACATCATCATTATGAGCATCATCAACATCATCATTATGAGCATCATCAACATCATTATTATGAGCATCATCAACATCATCATTACGAGCATCGTCAACATCATCATCACTATGAGCATCATCAACATCATCATCACTATGAGCATCATCAACATCATCATCATTATGAGCATCACCAACGTCATCATCATTATGATGATGATGACGTTGATAATAATAATTATTATTATTATGACGTTGATAATAATATGTTGATGATGACGTTGATGATAATAATAATAATAATAATAATAATAAATAAAAGAATACTCGACATCCGTCAACATCATGATCATTATGTGCATCATCGACAACATCATCATTATGAGCATCATCAATAACATCATCATTATGAGCATCATCAACATCATCATTATGAGCTTAATCATCATCATCATTATTATGAGCATCATCAACATCATCGTTATGAGCATCAACATCATCATTACGAGCATCGTCAACATCATGATCATTATGAGCATCATCAACATCATCATTATGAGCATCATCAACATCATAATTACGAGCATCGTCAACATCATCATCACTATGAGCATCATCAACATCATCATCATTATGAGCATCACCAACGTCATCACCATTATGATGATGATGACGTTGATAATAATAATAATAATTATTATTATTATGACGTTGATAATAATATGTTGATGATGCCGTTGATAATAATAATAATAATAATAATAATAATAAATAAAAAACACTCGACATCCGTCAACATCATGATCATTATGTGCATCATCAACAACATCATCATTATGAGCATCATCAACAACATCATCATTATGAGTATCGTCAACATTATCATTATGAGCTTAATCAACATCATCGTTATTATGAGCATCATTAACATCATCATTATGAGCATCATCGACATCATTATTATGAGCATCATCAACATCATCATTATGAGCATCATCAACATCATCATTACGAGCATCGTCAACATCATGATCATTATGAGCATCATCAACATCATCATCATTATGAGCATCACCAACGTCATCATCATTATGAGCATCATCATCACAATGAGCATCATCAGCATCATCATCATCATCATCATTATTATTATTATTATTATTAGGATTATTATTATTATCAATAGTAAACAATTAATTTATGTGTCGTTTACGAAAGTTGTCAATTAAAAAACTGCCCAGATGCCCAAAGGATCGGACAGCTCCTGGGCGGAGAAGCTCTACGCGAAATGCATAAAATCGAAACACTTCGAGAAGCCGAGGTTCGAGACTTCCGCATTTCTGATTCATCACTTCGCCGACCTCGTGCAATATCAGACGACGGGCTTCCTCGAGAAAAATCGCGACACCGTGATGGAGGAACAGATCGAAGTGCTCAGAAGTGGAAACGTGAGTTGTTTTTTCGCCAAGGAAAATCTGGAAGCTCTACTGTTCGTCAATGACGTATTTTTACGACATTAGCCTTGCCGTCATATGGTACACATGGAATATTAAATTCGCCTGTCGTGTATAACGTATCTGTTGAGGCCTTAGGCCACACTAACTATAAAATCATGTGCGAATTTGACAATTTTTTTTCGTATGAAAAAGTGATTACTCATAAAATTAATTACACATCTATTTAGTACGAATATCAAGCTGTTGGAAAATATATATTTTTTATTCGATGTACAAAATGGCCGACTACTAATATTTTCTTTTGTTATATTTTTTTTAGGCGCTCCGCGGCGTGACATTTAACATCCACAATTTTTTACCTAGAACAAAAAACAAAAATTCTCGTCAATTTACATTAGAATACCTAGAGAAGTACGTACGGTATTTTAAAAATATTGTTTTATTCAAAAGTTGTAGGTTTTTGAACTTAGGGAATGAATTTTCAGTGAAAAATTTCGTTATGACTGCTCATAAACTGCACTGTAAAAAATTTCGGTATAAAAATTAATACACAAGTGTAGGAAGTTTTTATGCGGATACCGCTTATGAAATTTCAGATACGATTTTGAAAATCCAAAACAGGTTATTTTGAAAATGAAAGTGTAGCTCCGTAATATTAATATACTTATGCGTGTGAAAAATAATGCACGTGTAAAGAAATAATCACATCCAAGTATATTGAGATCAAGAACCATTTGCTGATATCAGCATACGGGTGTGTATTAATTTCACGGAAACAAAGTATTACCTTTAAGGCAGGACTCTACTTTGAAACCATGAAAAAAACGCTATTTTCGTGATTTTTTTCTGAGAATACTATTAAAGATATCGATATGGGGTTTAAACTGTTCAATAAATACACTCTTTAAGTACATAAAAAAAAATTTTAAATGTATTTTATCCATTTTTTGTACACGTAAAATATGTTTAGAGCCAACGCCTCGAAAAGCAGGTACCGTTGCCGTGGTCGTGAAATCTTCCCGACGGATGGTCTGAAACAAAAAAATCAAATAGTTTCATGTTCAGTATGTCTTCAGGAACCGACCTAACTAAAATATTTTATATACGTGCAAAATTAACAAAATGGCGGCTAAAATACGAAAAAATTCGTTTTTTGGGTCTTTTTTTGCAATAAAAAAATAGTTCTAATCAAAATTTTAAGTTGATTGTAGTTAGGTCGGTTGGTACACACATATAGAATATGTGTTCCAAATTTCATAAGGATCGGTTCAGTACTTTTTGAGTTATCACGACCACGGTACTTGAAAATGTCGTTTCGAGAAAAACGCGTTTAAAGTTTTGGTGAGTCCGGGCCGCGCGCCGGGCGGGTCACAATAGCGCGCTCAGGTAGGTGCGTTCGAAAGGCGAAAAAGATAGTTAGACTGCTTGGAACTTTATAAAATTTTGACCGAACATTCTTGAACATATTTACTTTCGAAAAATGTAAAAAAAAAAAATGTTTTTTTCAAAGTTTCAAAGTAGAATCCTGCCTTAATGTACACTGTAAAAAGCTTTTGTGTAAAAATTAATACACTAGTGTATGATGTTTTTATGCGGACGCCGTTTAGGAAATTTCAGATAATATTTTGAAAATCCAAAGCAGTTTATTTTTTAAATAAAAGTGTAGCTCCGTAATATTAATATACTTGTGCGTTTGAAAAATAATGCACGTGTAAAAAAATGTTCACATCCATGTATATTGAAATCAAGAACCATTTGCTGATATCAATATACGAGTGTATATTAAATTCGTTCGTATATTAAGTTCGTAAAATTCAGTTCTTTTGTGCTTCAAATGTAGTGTAAATTTAATATAATTTTCACATTGTTTCATGTGATTTTCATCAGCGTTTATGAATTTTTTTTTCAATTCCAATTTCGCACTTTTAAATGAATCTGTTGTGATAATGCATTGTGCGTATCGTAAAATTTAGATTCACATATGTTATATTTTTCAGGCTGCTGTAAATAAATTTCAAACTTGTTTTGTATTTTCAATGCTCTGTTTTTTGTAGTTGATTTATTATAAATCCATAATAATTTTCAATTGAAGAGACGGGTTAATGCAATACATTTTCCACAAATTTACAAACTTGTTTTTGAAATTCCATGTTGCATCTATTAACTTCTATATCCACGTTAGATTTTCATGTTCCTGTTTTAAATGTACGGTACAAGTGTTTCAAATTTAATTCCATCTACCGAGTTCGTAAAATTCAATTCCTTTGTATCTTAAATGTATTGTAAATTTCATATAATTTTTTACAGTGTGCTCATAAAATGAAAAGTTTTCGATTAATCAGAAATTCCGTACGTACTTCTCTGCGAAATGGAATTAGGAACGTAACTTTTAAATTTGAAGTAAATCGAGTGAAAATTGTTGAAGTTATGTGTCACGCCAATTGGAAAAAAGCTGTTTCAAGAAGTTTCGAGTAGTCGGCCATTTTGTACATCGAAAAAAATATATATATATATTTTCTAACAGCTTGATATACATACGAAATAGATGTGTAATTAATTTTATGAGTGAATCACTTTTTCATACGAAAAAAAATTCGCACTTGATTTTATACCCGTAACTGTGGCCTAAGGCCTTAAGGTTGTTATGGGGTTTAGCCGTCGGAGGTGAAGTACGATGGGAGGGCCCTCTGCTTATGCACAGAGCCGATTAACTGTTACCAACCAGCTTTCAAATAATCGTCATATTGAACGTGCGTTTTCGAACTATTTTTCTACATCTATTTGTAAAAATATGCATTTTTGAACATTCGGTGATTACACTAAGTGTTTTCATTACTTCGTATAAATATTTTCCATAACTTTTGCTCGCTCAATTAACGCGAAACGAATTGGCAACGTCGTATATCGTGGTGTATCATAATGCCCAGGTTGGCAGAAGTGTCGCGAAGTTAGAGGCATATGTGCCCCGTTCGTAACCTCAAAATCGGCCCAAGGAGCTGTTAAAAATTAATATCGGTCCGAGTTTAAAAAAATTCCGCTGGAACGAAAAAGTGTGTACTAAAGCTGTCTATAATCTTGAAGAACCCGAGTAAAAATGAATATATATATAATCATATATAATTGTATACAAAAATTGGCCCGATAGAATTGTATACAATTGTATATGATCAATTAATATACAATTATATATGATTATATATATATATATATATATATATAATTGTATATTCATATTGTATATATGATTATATATATTCATTTTTTCATATTCATATAATTGTATATTAATTGATCATATACAATTGTATATGATTATATATATATATATATATATATAATCATATATAATTGTATACAATTCTATCGGGCCAATTTTTGTATACAATTATATATGATTAAATATATTCATTTTTACTCGGGAAATCAAAAACTTTAATAATTTTCTGATATTCTAAAAAAAAAAAATCCCCGTTATTTTTTCTTTGCCTAGAAATGTCTAGAAACGTATAATTTCTGAACATAGTTATCAAATTAATATTAAGTAATTATTACTAATTAAGCGAATAAGTACCAATAATATTCGTTGTTAATTATCCTGACCGAGTAGTTTGAGGTTCCCGGGCATAATTACCGAATACCGATAAGATGGGTAGCATTTGTGCCGTCTACGACGTTGCCATGATTGCACATTCTAATATTTTGTGTGCTTGATTTTCGCATAAATTCGCTATCAAAAACATTCATAATTTTATAACCGTACTGTGAATCCTCATTTTCACGGTACCAAGGGTTAGTCCGATAATTAGTCGAACCGTACCTATTTTTTCAGCTCCGTGGTAACATTCACCCAGCAGATATTAATAATGTACGGAAAAATGATCGGGATTTTTCCATAAGCGTAATGAAATTAGTCCACGACGGCCCGAATCTAAGGGGGGGAGCAAACCGGGGCCCCGGGCGGCAATTTAAGGGGGCGCCCAATTCTTGTGTTTGAAAAAAACTTGTTTCACTAAAGCGCCTAACATCCAGGGCGCTTTGGTGAGTTTCAATGGCGTCGTGATCCTAGCTATCGAAAATAAAACTGCCTAGGAGACGAACTTTGATGAGGTATTCCTTTAGGCGTCTTTTGATAAAACTGCTCGTGTTATAGCTCAACAAGTTATTGATCGATCTGGCTGATATTTTGCCAGATTTCTCACTATAAGACTATTGGAAGGACATACCCAAAGTTTCAAGGTTATCGCGTAAATAAATTACTTTTTCGGGGTAAAAATTGTCGAGAAAATGGTAAAAAATATGAACATTTGATTACAAAGCCTACTTAATTTTCAATTTTATACCTTTTAATATTTTTATAGGTATATCCTTCCAACAATGTTATAGTGAGAAACCGCCCAAAATTTCAGCCAGATCGATCAATAACTTTTTGAGCTATACCATGAGTAGTTTTTCAAAAGACCCCTAAAGGAATACCTTATAACGCCGCTATTTTGTTTTGTTCGAAAAAGAAACAAAAGTTTCACCACTTGAAAGTTGTAATAAGATAATGTCAAAATATTAAAATGATGAGATTATATTATCACATTTTTTTTTAAATCATGAAAAATGACTTATTTTCGGGCGTCTAAAGAGATATCCCCACTTAATCTCAAATGCTGGAGGGGAGGGGCGCCAATGGCAAGTTTTTGCCCCGGCTCAGAAAAATCGTAGATCCGGGGCTGGTCCACGAAATACGTCGTTTTGCCGATTTATTTTTCTAAAAAACGGTACTGTGTATCGTATTCAAACAGCACAGGATGAGATCAGCAAAGAGGTTATAAAGGGCCAGAAAAAATGTCAGCTCGGTGGTAACATGTTGACTTAATAACAACCTGGCCCATAACAACCTCAAGACGTATATTTTAATTATAGGTATTTTTCTTTTCGCAGAATAAACTTTTGAAGAAATTATTTAGCGACGAAGACCCCAAGTTGGCCGTGCCGCACGCGAAGATCAAGATCTCAGCTCAAAAACCTACAATCCATACGCCGAAACAAAACAAAAAAACGGTACGTAAGGAAGAAGTGTTGAGACGAAGGATGAGAGAAATCTGTTGAATGCAAAGGAAAATAATTAAAATATAGACACGATGTTTTTTTTTTTCCTTTAACCGATAGAACTACATATGTAGAATATTTTCCCAAAGTTTCAAAGCGAAATTCGAAAAAATTCAAACCTTCGAATTCGGAACGGGCGTGAACTTCAAACGCGTTTTTCTCAAAACTGCATTATCGAAATTGGCGTGCAGGATTACTCTAAAACTATTAACGCCGTCGTCTAGTGCGAAGGCTGTTTTTTAAAATGCTTTTTTGGGAATTTTTTTTCTCGACAAGCCATCAAAATAAAATAATTTATAAATTGTACATGATTTTTACTAACATTTAAACAAACTTTTTGAATATTTTGACGTCATTATATAGAATATAGTCGGAGATACGCCGCCCAACAGGAACACATATATAAAAAGAGGTGCTCCACTGCTGCCATGATTCCGGCCGTTCTGCTTATCTGAAGTCAAAAAACCAAACGCAATTTTAATCGTGAGACTTGAGTCTCCACATGGAACTAAAATAAAGTTAGAATTCCAAAAAAATACTTTTTTTTTACCTTTCAGAAAAACAATTCAATGTTTGGTATTTTTTGGGGGTCTATATAGGCGATAAAAAGAAAACTAACGAAGCAATCTTAATTATTATAGTTCAACTTGTAGTTATATATGTATTGAAGATGCTGTATACATTTTAGCAGAATTAATCAAATAGCGTTTGAGATATCATGGCAGCAGCTTGAAAAAGTCGTGTTTTGAGAAAAACGCGTTTGAAAGTTGTTGTATATAATTCATAATAAAAAAATGCTCTCACCATCAATCTACTATGCCTGGACGATAGAGTGCACCGTCCTCTTCTTCAAAGAAGTCAAGCAAGGCCGTTTTCTCTTCCTTCGATCTGACACACTAGACGACCCTCTTAAAGTGTATCTAAAGTTTGATAATTGTAGAATAATTATTTTTTAGTTTAAAGAATCCCAAATTATTGCTTAATTGTTGGCAGATTGATATGCATTTTTTTAACGGGCACCACTAGTGTGACTGGCCAAAAAAGGTAATTTTCGCGAATTGATTGAAAGAAAAGTATTGCATCGAATGTTTCAACATTTCCAGGATATATTTGTGTATAAATTATGTATACACAGTAATTTCTTTTTTGTATGAAAATATTCAATTTTCCGCAACTTATGCGCAGTCTCCCGAGTCTCCAAAAAAAGTTCTCCCACTGCTGCAGGACTTCAGAGTGCTTGAAACCAAAGAATTTAAAATAAAGTAGAACTAGAAGGTATTGCCTGTATAATGACGCAGGATTGTGAAAAAAACAAAAAATGGAACCCAGAAAAATGGCGAACTATTGAAAAAAAAAGTTACGAATTACGCTTAAGATAGTACGAGCGCGCAATCTTGTTTTCTATAGATTTTGTTCAAATTTTAACCAGACATTGTTCATATCATTATGCATGTTTGAGTGAAATTTTAGAACAGCCGACTATTTATATTGGGAGATAATGGGTTTTAAAATTGCAACGTTTAACACTGCAGGGTCTGCATTGAAATTTAGACAGAATAATTTTCCGTCCAAAAATGTTTGTCCCTTATAATAAGAAGAAATACACCAACACCACAGAACAGTATTGTTCAATATTACGAGAAAAAAAATAATTATCATGTTCCTAAATTTAAAAATGTTGTCATAAAAATATTTGCATTATAAATATTAATATTTTATATTGTTTATGTTATCTTCATTAACAAATAAAAGTGTTGGTTCATTCATAACTATATAAAAACTTTGTTCGATTAAAAATTACGTCCAAATAAAAATTTGTGTTGGAGTATTATTTTAAATATGCCGCGCAAACTCACATCATTGGATACGTGAAACGTTGGCGGTGTTGCCGTATGTCTTCTTATTATAGGGGACAAATATTTTTTACGGAAAATTATTCTATCTAAATTTCAATGCATTGTTAAACAGTGTTAAAAATTGCAACTTTAAAATCCATTATCTCCCAATCTAAATAGTCGACTGTTCTGAAATTGCACTCAAACATGCATAATGATATGAACAATGTCTGGTTGAAATTTGAACAAAACCTATAGAAATCAAGATTGCGCGCTCGTACTACCTTAAGGGGGTGTACCAGTGTGAACGCTGAAAATTTGGGTTATTTTCGGGAATTTTTTGGAAGAAAAGTACTCAATTAAATGTTTCAGAAAATTGAGAATATATTTGGCTATATTTGACCTATATTACATAATTTTTTCATAGAAAGATATTGAGATCCAAGCGACTTATGCGCTGCCTTCGGAGGCGCCAAAAAAAGTTCCTCCGCTGCTGACATGATTCCGGCCGATTGAGTAGCTGAAACCGAAAAAGAAAAAAATGTCATTAAACTGGAAGGTATTTCCTGTACAATGACGTAGGATTTTCGAAAAATATCAAAATCTAACAAAATGGCGTAGTTACGAAAAAAAAGTCTCGTTTCGTGCCTATAAAATGGTCGTTTTTTTCAATGCCAAATCGTCCATTTTCATCCAATCAAAAATATCCTACGTCATTGTAGAGTAAATATATTCAAGAGCACTCAGTTCAAATTTCAAGTCAATCGGGTAATTGCTCTTTGAGTTACAACGACAGCAAATTTTAAAAATCTCAATTCGAGAAAAACGAGTTTAACGGGAGGTTAGGGGTTTCAGCGTGAAATAAAAACACTTTTTTGCGATTTTTTTTCATCTACATAGATAGAGTAAATTTATTGAAATCTTTTGTCATTGTTAAGGCGTTACCCCCACTTGTAGCGCAAAAAAGGCCTTTTTCATGAATTTTTTAAAAGAAAACTACAAAACTTTTTTAATCGATCAATATACCATCTTAAAGAACACATCTTGAAGAACTTTCAGTAATTTTTTTATTGAAAAATATTACATTGTTTAGTGGCAAATGGCCGTCAATGAAATAAAGTTTTTATATACACGGTTTGAGGTGACCAACATTGCGGCGAAGTGGGTCATCTGGAAAAAAATGCGGATGGATTTAGTCAAATATAAGTATCAACTAGTCTTTAATCGAAGGATTTTAAAAAATATTCATTTTTCACAAAATGGCGGACAGTCAAAGTTAATGGTTCGATTTTAACGAAAAAAACGGCCGTTTTTTTGCTATAAAACGGCAATATTTTTTCGAAAAAAAAAATCGAACGACTTAAGACTACATTTTTATGTATTAAATAAGCCTGCAAAATTTCAAGAAGATCGGTTCATTAGTGTTCGAGTAATCTTGGTCACCTACTTCAGAAATGCCATTTTGAGAAAAACGCGTTTAAAGTTTCAATTTCCGGTCGTTCACACAACGGATTCTTTTCTTTCAACGCTCATATCTCAGTCAATTTTTGTTCGGATCGACTTGAAATTTTCAGGACATATTCTCAGATACTTATACTTCAAAAAAAAGCAATAAAAAAAATCGATTTTTTCAAAATCGCAAGTGGGGGTAACGCCTTAAGTGTTATTTCAAGAACATTCCGTGAAATTTGTACGCGAAAATATCCACAAACAAGCCGGTGACAAAGTTTTTCCCAGAACGCCTTTGGAAAAACACGATTTGCGGTGTTTACTGTATCTCAGCTAGAAATTATCTGAAATCAAGTACCATTAAAATTTTGTCAAAGTATCATCAAATCCTCCCCCCAACGGTCTTGGATAATTTTTTTTTTCATTTCTAAATTTTTGCTGGTCATGTAAAGTGAAAAGTGCTATTTTTCACGAAAAATACCGCCATTTTGGAGGTGGAAAACCCCTTCAATGTAAAAAAACCTCAAACTAACCGTTGGGGGTAGGTATTTTATATGTAGCAAGTGTATACCAAGTTTGAAATAAATCGGTCATGTAGTTTTCAAATGGCAGTGAACACGGACTTTGAAAAAGTGGTTTCGAGAAGAACGCGTTTGACGTTTAGAGAAGTCGGAGCTATAGTGTTAGAGGAGCGGGACTAAATAGTCAATAACTTCGAGAGTTTTGCTCTGATTGACTTGAAATGTTGGGATTATATTCTTGAAATGTTTAACTATAAGAAAAGACAAAAAAATTGATCGTTCAAAAGTGCAAACATCTACCCTCCCCTTAAAGATTCGTATCCCCCATTTTATACCTACTAGCGGTTGCTCTTTAGAAAACTGCCATTCGTGGAGTATCAGAGACACGGCCTTGACCTTTTTACCGAACATCTTGAAAGTACAAACTGTCGGAAAAAGGCAAAAAAAAATCGATTTTTTCAGTGTCACACTGGTGCACAGCCCCTTAAAAATCTGATATTTTCTTACATGGAAAATTGACATTTGTGAATGCTAATTTTTTGTCTCTTGTCGAACCGTACAGGTTGGCTCTCAATTCCGGGATTCGTTGAACATGCTGATGTCGACGCTGAACGCGACGACGCCTCATTACGTGCGTTGCATAAAGCCAAACGACACGAAGGAGTCCTTCGAGTACAATCCTACGCGGGCCGTCCAACAATTGCGAGCCTGCGGTGTGCTCGAGACGATAAGAATATCAGCCGCTGGTTTTCCCAGCCAGCGTACGTACGCCGACTTCTTTCAGCGCTTCCGTTCTCTCTGCAAGTTCAAGGACATCCGTAGGAACGACCTTCGCGAGACCTGCCGACGTGTACTCGCCGCGTACATAAAGGACGACGACAAGTTCAAGTTCGGCAAGACGAAGGTGCTCTTCCGTGCGGGTCAGGTGGCCTACCTGGAGAAGTTGCGCGGCGACAGGCAGCGAGACGCCTGCGTCATCATCCAAAAGATGGTACGAGGCTGGATCTGTCGAGCGAGATACGGCAAAATTCGTCGCTCCGTGCTCGGTCTTCAGAGGCACGCGAGAGGCTGCCTGGCCCGACGAAAGGCCCAGGGCATACGCAGAGAAAGGGCCGCCGTGAAGATCCAATCGTGCGTGAAGGGTTGGCTCGAGAGAACGCGCTTCCGGCGCATCAAACGCACCGTCGTCGGACTGCAGACTTACGGCCGTGGACTGATGGCTCGTGTCAGATACGAGAAGATGAGAGACGAACGCGCGGTCATGACGATACAACGGTTCGTCAGGGGCTACCTCGTGCGTCGTGCCTGTCGCAAGAAAATCAACGACGTCATAATCGTACAGTGCTGCGTTAGGAAGTTCCTGGCTAGGCGCATCTTCCGAAGATTGAAGGCCGAGGCCAGAAGCGTCGAACACGTCAAGACCCTGAACAAGGGACTCGAGAAGAAGATCATCTCCATGCAGCATCGAATAAACGAGATCGTAAGTCGGTGATGGAAGCGTTTTGGCGGTCCGGTTGAATGTTAAGGCGTTACCCCCACTTGTAGCGCAAAAAACAAGGCCTTTTTCATGAATTTTTTTTAACAAAACTACAAAACTTTTTCAATCGATCGATATATCATCTTAAAGAACACATCTTGAAGAACTTTCAGTAATTTTTTTATTGAAAAATATTACATTGTTTAGTGGCAAATGGCCGTCAATGAAATAATGTTTTTATATACGCGGTTTGCGGTGACCAACGTTGCGGCGAAGTGGATCATCTGAAGAAAAAAAAATGCGGATGGATTTAGTCAAATATTAGGTGTACAAATAAGTTTTAGGACAGTTTTCAAAAAATTCAAGATTTATTAAAAAAGAAGTAAAACACAGTTATTCATCGAAGTAATCTCCATCGCACTGAATGACCTTCAGCCATCTCTCAGGTAACTCGCGGATGCCTTTCGCAAAGAAACTTTCGTCTTGCGGGGTGAGAAATTTAGCGACCCATTTTTCCACTTCTTCAAATGTTTTGAATCGCACGTCAGACAAATCGTTCTGCATTTTCCGGAATAAATGATAATCGGATGGGGCTAAGTCTGGTGACTACGCCGGGTGTGGTACAGCTTCCCATCCAAGCGCTAGTAACGTATCCTTGACCGGTTTACCCACATGAGGCCGCGCGTTGTCATGGAGCAGTTTTACTGGACGTTTTCCTTTACCAGAAAATGGACGTTTCTTCTCAATTTCTTGATTCACTTGCATCAATTGATGACAATAGCGATCGGTAGTAACTGTTTGACCAGGTTTGAGAAGTTCATAATACAGTACGCCTTTCATATCCCACCATATGCACAGCATGACTTTGTTACAATGAACATTGCGCTTTGGCGTGGATGTTGTCGGCTCGCCGGGGTCAACCCAATTTGCGTTTCGGATTATCAAAATAAATCCACTTTTCATCGCCGGTCACAATTTTCCACAAGAAAGACTTTCTATGTTGCTTGTTGTAAAGACTCACACAAATGTTAAGACGGCTGTTTTTATTTTCTTGAGTCAGAAAGTGTGGTACCCACTTTGTTCCTTTTCGAATCTTACCCATTGCTTTTAAACGATAAGAAACAGTTTGTTGAGTTACTCCAAGCTGTTCCGAAAGTTGTTTCTCCGTCTGACAAGAGTTTTCATCCAGCAACGCTTGCAGTTCCTGATCGTCCACCTTTACAGGAGGCCCCGTGCGTTCACGGTCACTAACGTCGAAATCACCTTCTTTGAATCGCTTATACCAATACTCACATGTACTTTTAGATACAATGTTGTCTCCAAGAACAGAACATATCGATTCACACGCTTTCCTAACACTTTTTCGTTGATGGAATTCATAGCGAATGTAGTGTCTAATAAATAGCTTATCGGTCTGCATGTTTAATTTACAGAATTTATAGGTTACGTTTATGACTCCTTTACGTTTCGATACTACATATCAAGCGCCATCTATGATAAGTGAGCGGGACCTTTGAATTAATTTAGAATAGCTGTTATGATACAAAATCGAAGTGTCCTAAAACTTATTTGTACACCTAATATAAGTATAAACTAGTCTTTAATCGAAGGATTTTAAAAAATATTCATTTTTCACAAAATGGCGGGCAGTCAAATTTAATGGTTCGATTTTAACGAAAAAAATCGAACGATTAAAGACTACATTTTTATGTATTAAATAAGCGTGCAAAATTTCAAGAAGATCGGTTCATTAGTGTTCGAGTAATCTTGGTCACCGACTTCAGAAATGCCATTTTGAGAAAAACGCGTTTAAAGTTTCAATTTCCGGTTGTTTACACTACGGATTCTTTTCTTTCAACCCTCATATCTCAGTCAATTTTGTTCGGATCGACTTGAAATTTTCAGGACATATTCTCAGATACTTATACTTAAAAAAAAATGCAATAAAAAAAATCGATTTTTTCAAAATCGCAAGCGGGGGTAACCCCTTAACATTTTATTGTCGATTGATATCGTAAATAATGACATTCACGAAGATAACAAATATTGTGAACGTAATATAAAATAATTAATCATTTAAGATGATTTCCGTACGGCAGTCAAATACCCTATTTTTTTCACTCTCGATACATTTTCTTCCGTGTCGTCGTATTTCCCCCTCAATTCTCACAGGACTCCAACTAGTAGTAGTAGTTTTTGTTCCTTCTATACCCTTTCAAGGGTGTTTATACAAGTGCCCTTCCTTTCACCTTTACAAAGCGGTTTACCTCGGGTTTTTTCATTATTTACATCGATTTTCTTATTATCCTATATCTATCTTAATATTCTAGTTGCTCGAATTGCCTAATGTAATCACATGGTGGTTTTCCGGTTGCTTTCTCAGTCGCGGCTCTACTGTCTACTGTCTATTTATATCCCCATCCTCTTTTCCAAACATTATTCCAGTTTTTTTCACTGTCTCTCGATTGAGTTTCCCCTTAACTTTTGAAAACTCGCAAATGTGTCCCAAATGTTCATTTGTCACTTTGCAAAATGTACATTTGGAGGCTGCACATCCTTTTTGCCATCCCTCCCGATATTACCGCAACTTACCCTTGCCCGCGTTTCTTTTGTTTCTCCGCTGGTCGCCTCGTCTTCCCAATACCCAATACCTTTTCTTTCCATGTGTATCCCTGTTTCCCTATGCTTCTATTCCTTGCAGTATGTGGACACCCCCCATGGAAATTTATGTATGTAAAATCTATGCAGAAAATATATGCTACATGTATATATATCGGTCGCGTATATAGTGACGAAAAATAGAATAATACGTATATATTCAGTATATATGCACCAAATATATGACACATGTATGATCCATATATTTTCGATATATTTTTCCGACCAAAAAAATATATGCTACGTATAAACACTATATATGATGCATATATGAGGCATATAAGACGCATATATTTTCGATCTATTTTCTTTTGTCAGAAAAATATATCAACAATGTATGCGTCATATATGGCTCATATATGTGTCATTTATGCGTCATATATGACGAAAACATTTTTGATACATATTCCTGACAAGAAATATATGCTGTGTATAAACACTATTACAGTTAAACTTAATAAAACTCAAAACTTAAACTTAAAAAAACTTAACTTACAGTTAAAGTACACTATTACATATAAACACTATATACAGGTATGCGTAGCATATCTGTATAGGGGCCGACCATATATTACGTCATTCTAAATTTGGGGGGGGGGGGAGGTTCGTCTGCGGATGACGGTAAATGATGGATGGGGGGGGGGGGCGTTTCGAAATTGACGTCATTCTTGTGATACCAGTTACTTCAAAATGTACAATAGTATATTGTACAACTAGAGTGGTTTCCCCGCATGAGTGATGAAAAATATTTTGCAAGTACCTAATGGTATTAATTATTCAACTCATTATTTATTTATTTATTACATGAGGTTTGTCTACATTATATTCGAGAACTTCAAATAACAGCGTACCTATGAAAATAGTTCGATCGAGCCAAAATGAATATGGGGAGGATACGGAGATATTACCCGTGATCCAGGATTTGCAAGAATGGTTGAAAACTCCGTCGGAGCTATCCAAAGAAAACTAAAGAATAGGGAAGAATAATATTATTATATTAATGAAAATTGCCAAAGTACAAAATAATAAAAGATGATTCTATAACAAAATGTGGGAGCTATCCAAAGAAAACTAAAGAATACGGAAGAATAATATTATTATATTAATAAACATTGCCAAAGTACAAAATAATAAAAGATGATTCTATAACAAAATGTTTTAATGTTACCCAATTTTTCTCAAATCGCAAATGTTTTAATTTTGCCAAACTGGTAATGACGTCAGTTTTGCGAGAGGGGGGGGGTCATTAGGAAGTGACGATAGGATGATTGTAGGGGGGGGGGGGTCGAAAATCAGCAAAAATCGATGAAGTAATATATGGACGGCCCCATATATGTAGCATATATGTACCATTTATGCAGTATATATGTGGTATATATGCAGGGTAAATGCCTACATATATCATTGATATATGATACATTGATATACAGTAATACCACGCATATACATTTCATATATAAAAACGTTACGTAAATTACAATTTGGCACATATATTTTCAATATATGGCATACATTTCACATATATTACAATTATCAATAAAATAAATTTGCAGTATATTTTTCCGTATATAAATTTCCATGGGAGACGTTAAGGAATAACACCACTCTAGCGGCAGAAAACAATGCCTAACTTTAACAATTTAGTTTGGGAGTATGGAAAAAGAAATAGGATTTCTTTTGAGAGAGTTTATTCAACACATATCAAAGAATGAAAAAAAAAATCATTATAATTTTCATACAAAATGGCGGCGACAGAGCCCATCTTGAAAAACGTGTTTTTTACAAATAGCTTCACCGGAGGGTGGTTTTCTCGTAAAGTATAAGACCTGGAATAAAAGCCAATAAAAATTATAATCTATATATTATTAGCTATGGGACTACGTAGGGATTTTTAAAAATAAATTTGGAAAAAAATCGCGCACTTTGACAAAAATAAATCGATTTTTTGCCTAAAAAATGAGCAGTTAATTGTTTTAAAAAAAGTTTGCATTTAATTTTTGAAAAACGGCTACGTACTCCCAAGAGAATGTAATTGTGAGGCTACTATCAAAATTTCAAATCGATCCCAGCAAAGGTATTCGAGTAATCCGTCCTCCCAGTTTGAAAAAAGTGGCTTTGAGAAAAACGCGTTTAAAGTTGTACCAAGCGCCTGAAAAAAGTCCGAGGCGCTGCGGCAAAATCGATAATTGAACCGTTGAAAAAATATTCGCTACAGGACCTATTGCATACTGTTTTCATGAACCCAACGTATTTTTCAAGCAAAAAAAAACGATTTTTCCAAAATCTTAGAGTGGTGTTATCCCTTAAGGCGGGATATACATTTACAACGATCAAAAAATCGATTTCTTTCTTTTTTCTTCTTTGAACGATAGAACTATATATGTAGAATATTTTCCTAAAGTTTCAAAGCGAAATTCGAAAAACTTCAAACGTTACAGTCAATGCTGTGCCTCACCGCTCTGACTCGGAGCGGGCGTGAACTTCAAATGCGTTTTTCTCAAAACTGCATTATCGAAAATCGCGTGCAGGATTACTCAAAAACTATTAAGCCGATTGAGTTGAAACTTGGAGAAATATTGATGATATTGGTACCTTATATCTGACGAGAATTGTTTTTGCAAAATTGAAAGAAAAAAAAACTACTTTTTCATCCGCATTTTACAAAAATGTTGCGTGAAATGTTAATTTTTTGTTGTAAGTACGTGCCATTTTCTCAAATTTGCATTTTCTTCATTTTAATTACCGTCACATAGAAACTATACATGTTCTAATTGAAAAAATGTTTAACCTTTTTTGCAAATCAAAATCTACGGGAGGCTAGGCTACACGCCGATTCGCAACTCCCGCGGCGACCTTGCTGCAATACTCTGTTACAGGACCGTCATTTTGACGTTGAATTAATTTTAAAAAATTGTTTTGTATACCTAAATATACCATTAGAGTATACCTAAAGTTTGATAATTGTAGAATAATTATTGCTCAGTTTAAAAAATCCTTCAATATTGCTTATTTTTTTCCTGTTTAAATGTACATCCCGCCTTAATCTTGCTCCAATCGTATTGAATTTCTGGTTTAATTTTAATTTTCATGCCTCTTTCAATTTTCTTGTTTAGCTCCCTTATATTTCCAGCCCATGTGGATTGTCAGATTTCTCCCTCACCTCGACCTTCCATGGCGTCTTTCATTTATTTTCCCCATTTCGATGGATTGCCACTTGTGATTGCTCGTACTTCCTCCCTTGGGCATTTTTTTACTCCACCTACCATCCTCCATCATTATTTTTACTGAACATCTCGCGTTTCTTTTCCGTGTTTCGACCTCCATTCACCTGCACCCCACCTCCATTCGCCAGATACAGTTTGGGTCAATTCTACTCCTTCCCATGCCCATTTTGACATATCTTGCGTGGAACGCGAGACTAGCCATGAAATAACACCACAGGGTCATCAAAAAGACGTTGAAAAAATGCCCTGAAATGCGCAGATGAAGGAGAATCAGTATTTGAAGACGGTGCAGAGCGAGGTGGTCGATTTGAGGTCAAAGCTCGAGCCATTGAAGTCCGTGGAAGCGGAGAACAAGAAGCTGAACGCCATCGTACTCGAGAGGAACAAGGAATTGGAAAAGATGAAGGAGATCCTCAAGCAGGAGAGAGACGAAAAAATGGATTTGTTGCACGAGCAAGAGAAAAAGGACGATTCGACGGAGAAGGAGAACGCGATGTTGCGCGAGGAGAACGAACGTTTGCGCAAGGAATTGTCGATGGCCAGTGAAAAGTTGAACGTCGATCGACGCGGCGCCGAGGAAAATCTGAAGAATCGCCTGGAACAGGAGAAGGATCTTTTGTTGCTCGATCAGGATCAGGATCGCGACGCTTATCAACGATTGCTCAAGGATTATCACGATCTCGAGGAACACGTGGAAGTTTTGGAGAGAAAATTGGCCTCGCACGCCCCCGCACACTCAAGATCGTTGAGCAACGCTTCCAGCGGAAGTGGACAAATCGTTTCCACGGAACTTCCGCCTGACGATCACAATACCGTGAGTCGATGTGTTCTTTTTCCAAAAAAATATCGAGACGCGGTTTGCTTCGTTGTTATTTACCGAATGATGATCGTTGAAGGACTTTGGATACGGATCGGTGCGATCGACCGCATCCTCGTCGACCCCGTACTCGAGGGTGGAGACGATCGACTGGAATCAGCAAAGATCGGACAGTCCGCCGGACGGGGAATCCCAGTCGGCCGGTAAATCACCACCGGAAACGAATGGACCTACGCAACAGCAGCCTCCGGTCGACGTTGGCCTCGTGCTGAAGCTTCAGCAGAAGCTCAAGGACGTCGAGAAGGCCAACGGAAGGCTCGTGAGGATGGTCGAGGACTTGGAACGCCACAGTCCCGAGGAATACTCCATGACCCAAGACAGCTTCAGGGTAAGGTAGCGTGGTCCGAAACCGACCGCCTAATCATCCAAGGCAATAAAAGTGCATCAAATAAATTTTTTCGTCCAAACCAAATTTTGATTCTTTAGAGGGAACGTTGTTCTGAGTTTTGAGCGGCTTGACGAGGTTTTCGGGTACCCGTTTGTCTCACAAGGAGACGGCACGATCGTGGGGTCGGGGATGTGGCCGAATTTTTTTGTGGTGAAAAAGGACCCCTAGCACCTCACGTGGTTAAAGTAGTAGGACGCGCGACTTGGAAAGTTCCGAGAAAAATCGATTCAAAGTTTCTTAGGCGCCTTATGAGTTTAAAATGTCAGGCACTTGTGGCGTCGCCGTCCAGTCTAGACGGTTAGGGCGTGGTCTTTTGTGCCGGAGGTCTCGAGTTCGATTCCTCCTTCAAATCTTATTTTTTTTTCTTTTTTTTTTTTGTTATCCCAACAATTATTCAAAACGTTTCTCATCCCTACATTATTTTTTTAAATTCATTTACATTATTTTCATTTTTGTAAATTTATTTCTTTTTTTTCCAGTAAAACAATTCATAACGGTGGGTTTTTATTTTTATTTTTCATTGTAAAGTATATGGGGAACATTTCGTTTTTAATGAGAATAACAAAGTCGATTAGAAAAAATTCCATTTTTATTCATATAATAGTGATGTAGAAAAACCGCAGTGGTAATTATCGTAGAAACAAACAAAGCAATAATTTTTGCGACATCTTGCGCAACATATAAAAGCGGATTTATTAAAATCGCGGGGAGTTTGCAATACATCCGTACAAAAAAATGTCCCACTAAAATTCATGAAAATGTTTCTAGTAACTGATAATTTTGAGGCAAATCAGGCGTATTGAGTCATGTCTCGGAATATTGGTGACGATAATTGACGGCGAATTATCGAATGGATTTTTATACAATCTTCCCGGGAATTAATTTCACGATTCTGCTCTAACAATTTACTAGACGGCGGCTCAACAAGTGCTTGACATTTTATACTCATAAGGCGCCTGAGAAACTTTGAATCGATTTTTCTCGGAATTTTCCGAGTAGTGCGTCCTAGTACTTTAACCACGTGAGGTGCTAGGGATCCTCTTTCACCACAAAAAAATTCGGCCAAATCCCCGAACGTTTTGGTCGTTCTCAAAAATCGTGGTCCGAAACCGACCTCCCCATGGTCCGAACCCGACCCCCTATTTTTTTTTACAGCGAATCAAGGGAAAATGCAAAATTTTGAATTTATTTCGCAACTTGTTAGCAAAACAATACGATTTGGGAATAATTTTCAAATTTATTTTCGAACATTGTGAGGCCTTTTTTTAGGAAATACAATTGAATGAATGCATTGATTAGAATTTTACTCGCTCAATGCAAAAATTACAATTTCAATCGCTGTCTGAGCTGTCTTCTGCCTCACAATGACTGCGAATAGCCGACGGACGATTCCTAATGCCCGGCAGCAAGTACTCGCCGCAGAATTCCCCGATCTTGTGTTAGCTTTAGACGTTTGAACAATCGCCCCATTTCTAAAACAACCATGTGTAATTAACGTCAGAAGTCATTGAATGACAGTTTGACTATCAAAAAACACGCTAGAAAATCTTTAGTGCGTAAAAACGTAGGGGCCGGGGTTTAGGACCACCGAGACTTTATTCAAACAATGACCCGCCGTTTACTTACGACGACGCAAGTGATCTAAACTTATCAGTGCGTGTTCAAGTCTAGGCCATAAGCAACCAAAACAATCTACCTTTGGATTTTTCAAGAATAAATAAAACACTTCGAACTGCAGTTCCGTGCAGCTCAAAAATGAAATTTCGCGTTTTCAAAACACAACGCGACGCAAAACCATACAATGAAATGAGAGAAAAAGATGGCTCTCTACCTCCAAATTGTCGGTGTCGTGAGAGCTTTCAAACGCCACCACCGTTTCGGCTGCAGCACAAGTAACGAGAAACATGGAGAGGTCGGTATGGGACCACCGGTCGGTTTCGGACCACGCTACCCTACATCACACGCAGGATACCCCACAACCGAAACTCGAACAAATCCATACTATAGGCCTCCGAAGTAACTCTAGTGGCGCAGCCCTTGCGGCGAGTTTTGGCAAAACTTGGATTGGTTTTCGTCTGCTAGTGCAGTATGCCGGTCGCCATTTAAATCAGGTGTTTGCGTGAATGACAGCACCGCGTGTGATGTTTACGTTTGTACAAACAGCGTTTCACGTCATATTTGGGATTGTTGAAGCGTGTTTGAGGAAGAACTTTTCCCATCACAGTCCTTTTCTCACCAGCAACAATTTCGCGAACTTCCGATACATGATGACTATCGAAAGTTTTCTGCCTATATTACAACATCCTTCATGTAAATTTCCGATGCAAACAATAATTTAAACAGAAATTTTGTTGTACGGCAGAAAAAAATTTGTGTCCAGCCAATGTACGCAATTTCATTAACATTCTCTTCGTCACATACCTATAGATATGCTTTTAGGGCGAAAGAAAGTCATGATGATACATTGAAATCCGCAAGTGATCGTTATTAGTCCCATCGCACTATTTTATTTTATTTACAAGCACATTCCATTCACAATGTGAGATCTACAATGGACGATGCTTGCTCAAGCCTAGCTCTTTCGTGTTTGTGCCGGTTTGACTTAACCGCCATGAGCCGATCCAAGTTTTGCCACCGGCAGCCGTTGCACGGCGCGACCACAAAAGTTACTTCGGAGGCCTATATTAATCCACGAATAGAAGTTACGGTGGGAAATTATTTTCCATGCATCGATCAATGTTTTAACAAGGCACGAACATGTTCTTTCAGTCGGTTTGCGATAATGAGAATGTTTCTTTTCTCTCTGCGCAGCTCCAGGAACTTGAGATGGAGAATGCTCAGTTGAAGCACGACTTGGGAGTGCTCAGGAAAACAGTCGCCGAGTCCAATGTATCGAGTGCTCAGAATCAACTTATGGGTGCGAGCATTAACTAGATATTTAACTCTTTCACACCCGAAGCGACATACGCTGTCCCAGTCTGGAAAAAAAATTGAAATCACGACTGGGACAACATATGTCCCAGTTACTGAAAAACATAGGCGCACTTTAGTGGTGAGGGATTCGCACCCTTATTGAGCAAGTTTCAGACAGAAAAGTTATTCCATCGTCATAATCACTTGGAGGAGAAATAACTGTTCCCGGTAATGAGGCGCATTGAACTGATTTTTTCGCCGCATTGAAAGGGTTAAGGGGCTACAGCTATCTAGAGGCCGAAAAAAGGTACAGATGGCGAATATTTCATCTGGCAATCAGTTGGTGAGAAAGAAACGCATTTTTTCAAACACAAAGGTACATACTGGTTGTCCTATTATGAAGGCCTGGGAAAAAATGGACATATATGAACATGAATAATCATGTATGATCATAAATGATCATGAACGAAATTTGTCTGTATATATTCACATATTTTAATATATAGCCATATATAATCACATGTAATCATATATGATTGCATATACTCATATACTATTGCATATGCAACAGTATATGAGTATGTATAATCATTTATGATCATACATGATTATTTATGTTTATGTATGTCCACTTTTTCCCCGGTGGATAATCCTGCAAATGTCGATAGGTCAGATCATGTCCTACCATGTGCTGGAATTTCAGTTTGGTAAAAGTCTGGCGGTTTTCGATATTTTGGGCTTTTTGTGTTATGTTTTGTAAAAACAATCAGCTGCTTTTGTTTTTTTCGTATGCCATTTCTAAAAATGATATGAATCGACAATAACTAAGCAACTTTTTGAACTAATTGGCGCGTACACTTTTTTTTTTACTATCAGGCTATCAAAGTCTGATGTTCGAATTGGTTTGTAGGACAATTCTGCATAAGATCTTTTTTCATGAAGTTTCCTTAATATTTAAGGCTAAAAAGAAGACTTATAGATAAGACAAATAACCAAGAGTATTTTTTTAAACCGGGTCAAAAAACGTTGTCATTTGTAGTAATGGCAAGCGAAAAACCAAAATCAGATCGTTTTATGTCGAAAACCGTGGGTATTTCACTAAACTGAGATTCCAGCATGATCTATCGCCAGTTTCAGGATTATTAATTCATAACAGGCCACCCTGTATATTCAAAGCCTTTAAAAAAAACACCAAAAAATATGGAAAAACAGGAAAAACATGGCCGCCGGCAGGTGATGAAATTTTTTTCGCCACGTTTGGCAGTGGACACCAGCTTTAGGTCTTAGGCCACTCTAGATTTTTGGAAAGTGAAAAATTTGCCTAAAAAATCGTCAGATAATTGTTAATAACAAATGAACTATGGAAAAAAAAATCCTACGTACTTCCATAGACAATCTATTTTTCAAGATATATTCAACATTTCAAGTCAATCGGTTGAAAATTGTCTGGCACGGAACATCCCTCAGGTGACACCCTGCGATTTTGTTGAAATTTGGATATGTTATGAAGCACCGAAAAATAAGCTATACGTATTTTTCTTTATCGGCGCAAAAGCGGTTTTAAGGGGTGAAACGAACCCTCGAAAATAGGGGTGTTTTTCGTCGATAACGTTATCGTTTTCTTCTCCAATGTATAGTGCACAAAAAATAAACATTGTTGCAATTTGATTTTTTAAAATATCTCGTACCGTTAAAACGTTATCGACGAAAAACGAAAAAAGTCCCCATTTTTGAGGGTGCGTTTCAGCCCTTAAAACCGTTTTTCCTCCGATAAAAAAATTACGTATCGCTTACTTTTCGGTGCTTTATAACATATCCAAATTTCAACAAAATCGAAGTGTGTCACCTGAGGGATGTTCCTTGTGAGTTATGTTTCCGGCCAACTTAAAAAATGCAGTTTTGAGATAAACGCTGCACAGCCGACATTGTAAAATTAATCGCTTAATAAAAATTATTGTATACCGTCACTGATATGGGGCCGTCCATATATTACGTCATTCTAAATTTGGGGGGGGGGGGGAGGTTCGTCTGCGGATGACGGTAAATGATGGATGAGGGGGGGGGGGCGTTTCGAAATTGACGTCATTCTTGTGATACTAGTTACTTCAAAAATGTACAATAGTATATTGTACAACTAGAGTGGTTTCCCCGCATGAGTGATGAAAAATATTTTGCAAGTACCTAATGGTATTAATTATTGAACTCATTATTTATTTATTTATTACATAAGGTTTGTCTACATTATATTCGAGAACTTCAAATAACAGCGTACCTATGAAAATAGTTCGATCGAGCCAAAATGAATATGGGGAGGATAGGGAGATATTACCCGTGATCCAGGATTTGCAAGAATGGGTGAAAACTCCGTGGGAGCTATTCAAAGAAAACTAAAGAATAGGGAAGAATAATATTATTATATTAATGAAAATTGCCAAAGTACAAAATAATAAAAGATGATTCTATAACAAAATGTGGGAGCTATCCAAAGAAAACTAAAGAAAAGGGAAGAATAATATTAATATATTAATAAACATTGCCAAAGTACAAAATAATAAAAGATGATTCTATAACAAAATGTTTTAATGTTACCCAATTTTTCTCAAATCCGCAAATGTTTTAATTTTGCCAAACTGGTAATGACGTCAGTTTTGCGAGAGGGGGGGGGGTCATTAGGAAATGACGATAGGATGATTGTAGGGGGGGGGGGGGGGGTCGAAAATCAGAAAAAGTCGATGACGTAATATATGGACGGCCCCTATGTATGATAAACATGAATACAGCTAAAAGGTGATACTATCGACGAAAAATATTTTTGGAAAACGCTAGATAGATGTAGCCCTTAGATTCAAAGATGGTCAAGCGTTCTACCGATCGATATTGAAGCTTACTCACTTTTTTTAGATGTCGATACGTCCGACGAAAGTTCAAAGTTTCCATAAGTCCACTACGTCGCGCGTCGTTTTCGACACACTTTGAAATTCGAGCGATTAAAGCCAGTCCCTCTATAATACTCGCTAATTGTGCTGGAATTTCGATCAATTAACGCAATCAATAAGTCACCAGGAAAAATCGACTGCTGCGACGTCCGATTTTTCCCACGTAACAACTGTCCCAAATTGCTCGCATCAATTTTTCGTCCTGACATTGCAGCGCACCTTGTCCAAACTTCGAAGTTAAATTTTGATCGGACGTATCGGCGTTGGAAAAAAAATCGGTCTCAATTAGACGTGAACCAATTCATCCTTGCAAGATGAAGACAAAAATTCGATGAAAAATGTTATGTTTTTACTTAATTGTTCGTTTTATCTCCAAAGGACAATTCGACGCTCTCCAGGAAGAGCTCGAGCGCAGAAGGGAGGAGTGTATACAGCTGCACACCGTTTTGGCCGACCACACGAGAAGAATGAAGAGTCTCGGTTCAAATTATGGCCGCGATGTCGACATCGTCAATGAGGACGGTGAACTGGTGCTGGCATTCGAAGCCCAGAAGAAAATCAACAGGTAGGAAATCATTAGTCGACAACCGTATAAAATTTCATATATATATATTTTATATTATATTCAGATATATATATATTATTATATATAGATATTATAGTCATATTATATTCTTATATATATATATATATATATATATATATATATATATATATATATATATATATATATATATATATATATTAGGGTGGCCCTTGATATGGGTAAAAAAAAATCCACGCGAAGCCCCAGCTATGTCCGTTAAGAGGAAGGCGTGCCCGTAAGCATGAACTTAAATTTAAATATCAATTTTTCTTCGTGATTGGAGAACTTTCGATTTTTCAAATCTAGTTTATTTGTCAATTTTTCAACACGATATTTCTATAGTTTAAATAAATAAATTCGTACTGAACGAACTAGTATCGATATCTTAAGTGTACATTTTTTAAATATCATATTTTTCCGACCAATTGGATGACTTGTGCGAATAAATAATTTCTTTGTTTTCAATAAAACGAACAAGTTCGCCAAGTTTAAAATCCTGCCAAGTTTAAAATGTCCCTATGCATTTTTGCGAAAGTAATTTTCAAATACATTTTTTATCCACAGCACTGGAAGTCTGATCTCAGTGAAATATTAATATGTTTGTATCTCAGCACGCAAGGAATATTTCTAACAAAATTAAAAAAAAAAACAATTCTGGCCAATTCGGAAGTTCGATGTGAATGGTTTATCGTGAATTTATATCCTTCGTACTTAATAGATTTTTCTGACAAGATGCAAATTTAAAGTTTGATTTTGATGTGATTAAAAGCGTTCGACAGCAGCTAAATCGAACTATTGTTCCAAAATAATAGGATGGTAAAACTGAGCGCTCATCAAATCTAGTATGGAGGGCCTTATTGTTTGATCTGTATATTGAATACCAATATACAATAGCTTCGGAAAGTAAAAAAAAATTGACAAATAAACTAGATTTAGAAAAACGAAAGTTCTCCAATCATGAAGAAAAATTGATATTTAAATTTAAGTTCATGCTTACAGGCACGCCTTCCTCTTAACGGGCATAGCTGGGGCTTCGCGTAGATTTTTTTTTATTATGTGGAACCGTCTTGGAGGGCGGCGCGATCAATTTTTTTTACCCATATCAAGGGCCACCCTATATATATATATATATATATATATATATATATATATATATATATATATATATATATATATATATATATTCATGGGGAAAGCATACTTTGGACCCGTTATATCTGTGTGACGTTGGCTATCAGCACATCCGGCTGTTTTGAGGACGGTCCGGAATTTTGTTTTGCAAGCCCGTCGTTGATTTTTGGGCCAGAACGGTTTTTCGAATGATTTTGATGTAGATATTCTCACCTTCGACCAAACAAGATTCTGAAGACATTGTGGTTGACGTAGTCTTGAGTTAGCGGGCAATTGGCTACTATGAGGATCGTTCTCGCAGTCGATTGTCTGCGAAATCACCTTTTCTCGTATACAGGGTTGATCAATAACTATCAGCACCTTGGATATCTTCGAAACTATAAGATTGACAGAAATATTTGCTGAAATGAAATTGCACAGTACGAAAGGGGCCATCCGATTGCGATAATAGTTTTTTTTTTGCGGTTGGAGGTACTTCGGAAATTTGAAGGTCAAGTCAATTGTTTTAAATGGATCGGTATGTTTTTTTTCTGTATCATGAAAGAGGAGCTTAAAACGAGTTCAACGACCTATAACATAAAACGAGTCCAACGACCTATAACATAATTGAAGGTCATAGAAGGTACAGAAAGGCGATAATACTTACAGTTTCGGTAGTGAGTGTTCAAAATGACGACTATCGGTTTCAATGCAACATTGGATTCTTTTTTTCGATTGATTGACTTGCAAGTTTTACGGCGTCAGAACTTATTGGTGCAAAATCTGTAATAATTCTTTGTTCCATGTCGTCAAGTGTAGTTGGTACTTCTTTGTACACTTTATCTTTCAATGTTCCCCATAGAAAGAAGTACAAAGGTCTGGGTACATTAGGTCTGGGGAACGAGCTGGCCACGATATTGGCCGGCCGCGTCCAAACCAACGATTTCGAAATTTTTCGTAATTTCGAACACTTACTATAAACGTTACTATAAACTCACTGTAAATCGTCGTTCTGTACTTTCTATGACCTTCAATGACCTTATGTTATAGGTCGTTGAACTCGTTTGAAGCTCCTCTTTCATGATACAGAAAAAAAGCATACCGATCCATGAAAAAAAACGGAGTTGACCTTCAAATGTCCGAAGTACCTCCACCTGCAAAAAAACTATTATCGCTATCGGATGGCCCCTTTCGTACTGTGCAATTTCATTTCAGCAAATATTTCTGTGAACCTTATAGTTTCGGAGATATCCAAGGTGCTAATGGTCATTGATCCACCCTGTATATATACAGGGTGTCCCAGAAGTAACGTACGGCCTTCTAGCATCCGGTAGGACAAAAAATTGTGAGACGAAAAGTCCTCAGTCATTTTTTGATCAGACGCATAGATAATTAATTATGAATTGAAATAAATAGCCAATGAGGTGCGCGCTACAGCGGAAAGGCAGCGTAGAGGGGAGGGACAGGGGAATGCGTTGTAATTGCGTGCGCCTGAAAATGTGCGGGGACGGAAAATTCCGAAAGCATGTGTGCAAGCGTGTGTGTGTGTGTGCATACGTGTGTGTGAGTGTTCGTATGCAAGTGTGTGCGTGTGTGCATGCGCGCGCGCGTGTGTGTGCAAGTGTGTGTGTGTGGGTGTGTGTCCTAGTTCGAGTGTACGTGCGCACACCCGTGCGTGTGTGTGTGTGCACTTGCACACATGCTTTGGGAATTTTCCCTCCACACGCATTTTCAGACGCACGCAATCCCCTATCTCTCCCCTCTGCGCCACCTTTCCGCTGTAGCGCGCACCTGATTGGCTATTTATTTTAATTCGTAATTAATTATCTATGCGTGTGATCAAAAAATGACTGAGGACTTTTCGTCTCAGATTTTTTTTTCCTACCAGATGCTAGAAGGGCGTACGTTACTTCTGGGACACCCTGTATACAGGGTGTCCCTCTTATCTCTGCCACCCGAAATAACTCGGTAATTATCGACGTCACGAAAAAATGTTCCAGACAAAAGTTGTACGATGTGAAGGGGGCCATCAAATGCGACCAATTTTTTTCATTTCGGTGGAGGCGTTGACGCACAGTGAAGGTCACCTCCACTTTTTAAAATGGAATGGTACATTTTTTTCGACCATTTTGTGGAGCACCGCAAACCGCATAAAACTAGCCGGTAAAAGTCGTTCAAGGTCATTCAAGGTCAGTATCGATGATACAAATCTAAATATCTCGGATCGCTACCAAATATTTGTTAGTGATCCGAGATGTTTAGATTTGTATTTCATTTTAATAGGTGTCCTTGAATGACCTTGAACAACTTTGAACCTCCAATGTTTTTTATGCGGCTTGAGGTGCTCCACAAGATGGTTGAAAAAAATGTACCATTCCATTTTAAAAAGTGGAGGTGACCTTAACTGTGCGTCAGCGCCTCCGCCGAAATAAAACAAACAAAAAAAATTGGTCGCATTTGATGGCCCCCTTCACACCGTACAACTCTTGTCCGGAACATTTTTTTGTGACGTCGATAATTACCGAGTTATTTCGGGTAGCTGAGATAAGAGGGACACCCTGTATTTATAAAGAGATGGAAAGAAAAATGAGTAGGATCGAAGTAACGCGCCCCGCATATCCCAACATCGTGATGATTTTCTAATCCGACTGTTGTTGTTTTCTTTTTACCATTTATGCATGCCAATTCGTCTTAAACAGTAGACTTAAAACGAAACGAAGGGCCTCGAGAGTGTGAGTTGAGCAGATACCTTAGCCCTGTTAAGGGAGGACACTACTGTGACGGGCCGAAAAAGGTCGTTTTTCCAATTTTTTTTTCGTTTACTAGATTATTTGTTTGGGATTTGGAAAAAACTGTATGTTATTAAGCATACATTGAACTTATTTCGTGTAAATGTTTATTTTGAAAAAGGAAAAATTAACAATGTTGCTGAGGTATAACAGAGCTTCTGTATAAAAAATGTGGTCCAACGGCCGGATCAACAACTTGACAATGTTTGGTCTCAAAAATAAAAATAAAAAAGTTTCATAATCCATATAAACGTGGTTTTCGTTGTACCTAGCCGTGTTTCGAAAAAAATCACAAAATGGCGAGTGTTCGATAAAAAGTAGTTTTGGCGAAATTTTTTACTTATATTCGGGAGCTTAACAAAAATTTAACGTCTACGTACAACGATAACTACTGCAACTACGGAATTTTTTTTAAAAGAAATTCGGACATTTATAGCTAGTTATGATTCCGGCCAGGCTGAGAAAAGTCGAGAAAAACGCGATTAAAAGTTTTAGTGAATGGTTGCACAATTTTCAATATTTTCACTTGAACACTTTTTCATATATTCTCGAATATGTATACATTGAGAAAATGCAAAAAAAAAATGATTTTTTTACCCGTCACAGTGGTGTCCCGCCTTAATTCAAATATTATTTACACCATCCTTTTTCGTTGAAATTGTAGTCAAGACGTAAAAAAACACGCGAGAATTATTTGGCTAATCGTCTCCCGTAAATTCCGACGCAGAGATAATTTGCCAAGACCTTTCGATTTGAGTTGGAACGCTTCTCGACATGACAAACAAAAAGAATTAGAAACAAAAATTACATAAAAATACTCGCGCTCTTGATTATTAAGACAACTCGAGGACGAGCTGCAGAGCAAGGAAAAAGGCTGGCGAACGCAGAGGAACGAGTGGCGCGGCGAAATCGACAGACTCCAGGAGGAGATTCTCAAGCAACAGAAATTGCTCTCGGTTAACTTGAGCAAAGCACCGCAGACGCAAAACGAGGCTTACATGCAGCACGAGATCACGAGATTGACCTCGGAAAATTTGGTGCGTTGTATTTGTTTATTTTATGTGTTTCTAAAATATCTGTTAATCAAAAACATATATACATTAGACTGATTAAAAAAAAAACATGATTTTTTTTCCTTCGGGATTCTCGTGCTATTGATGGACACTAATAAAAGAAAATTTCTCTAAAAAGATGGGCGCGGTCACTCAATTTTTAGAGGTGGCTATCTCGACTTTTTTGTATTTGAATTTTTTTTAACGAACGTATTGCATTTAAGCATAGTCACGGCTTCGGGTTACGGATAAAAATCACATCCAGAAGCTATTTCGTAACAAAAATAAACTCTAACAATTTGAAAAGAATGCAATATTCACAATTCAAATCCAGGTAGATCAATAATGGCGTCTATACTACTCTCTTTATTCATGTAGATTTATTTATACGCGTTAACATTTTGCACTTTTTACGAAAAATTAAATTATAAGCTTTTATTCATAAATCATGTATTTACATTTTCAAAATGCTACACTTATATTATCGTCAAACTCATTTATATTTCTTCCCAGCCACTGTGCATAACATCGCGCATCGTGGTGTTGTTTTTTTTTCAATGTGACTCAATTAAAGACAATTCTAAACAATGGCTCGGAAAAATGAAGACAAGACAATTTGGCTAATCGGCAAGGAAATTCCGAAAATAAGTACCCGTCATTTACCGTCAAATCGGAAAGTTTTGAGTTTGTTCTTTTACAAACATAAGAGAGAAAAACTGACCATACGTCGAAGTGCACACGAAACGATGAATGAAGTTTTCGAACAATGGAAATGTGCTGAAATTCCAACACGTCGATTGGATAACGCAATCTTGAAATTAATAAAACTCCATCTAGTCTGGAAAAAACTTTTAAAAAATCGGGTTTAAAAGAAGTTGCCGTCACAATGGAGAAATAATCGAAACGTGTGATAGCAAAAATAACCGCCCAAGTTCTTTAACATTTTGGGCAGAACGAAAATGTGCAACGTTGAACAGTTTGTCCAAATCTCTTTTAAATTTACTCTCCTTCAATATTTGTGAGGGCAAATTCTTTTTAACCCGATTTTTTAAAAGTTTTTTCCAGACTAAATGGAGTTTTATTAATTTCACGATTGCGTTATTCAATCTACGCGTTGGAATTTCAGCACATTTCCATTGTTCGAAAACTTCTTTCATTGTTTCGTGTGCACTTCGACGTATGGTCAGTTTTTCTCTCTTATGTTTGTAAAAGAACAAACTGAAAACTTTCCGATTTGACGGTAAATGACGGGTACTTATTTTCGGAATTTCCTTGCCGATTAACCAAATTATGTTGTCTTCGTTTTTCCGAGCCATTGTTTAAAATTGTCTTTGCTTGAGCCACATTGAAAAAAAAACAACACCACTTACAAATGCGCTGCGCCAATACAAAATGGCGCCACGGATGCGCAGTGACTTGCGCAGTGGTATGCGCGATTTTATGTACAGTGGCTGGGAAGAAATATAAATGAGTTTGAAGATAATATAAGTGTAGCATTTTGAAAATGTAAATATACGATTTATGAATAAAAGCTTATAATTTAATTTTTCGTAAAAAGTGCGAAATGTTAATGCGTTAAAATAAATCTACGTGAATAAAGAAAGTAGTATAGACGCCATTATTGATCTATCTGGATTTAAATTGTGAATATTGCAATCTTTTCAAATTGTTAGAGTTTATTTTTGTTACGAAATAGCTGCTGGATGTGATTTTTATCCGGAACCCGAAGCCGTGACTATGCTTAAATGCAATACGTTCGTTAAAAAAAATTCAAATACAAAAAAGTCGAGATAGCCACCTCTAAAAATTGAGTGACCGCGCCCATCTTTTTAGAGAAATTTTCTTTTATTAGTGCCCAACAATAGCACGAGAATCCCGAAGGAAAAAAAATCATGTTTTTTTTTTTGAATCAGTCTAATATACATATATAATATAAAACTGGCATCTTTTGTTTTTGGAAATCAATTACTTTCTTTGCAAACAATGTAGAATTATTTTTTAAAAAACGCTCCTTATTTTTTTCACAGTAACTTTGTATCTTTTATCTATCTATCTATATAATAGATAACTAGATAGGAAATGGATAAATAGATAGACATAAAGCTACGGTGTTAAAAATAATGAGTGTTTATCTAAGATAATTCTACGTTGTTTTCAAAGAATGTAATTCATTACTAAAAACAAAAGATGCAAATTTTACGTAAATACAAATTATTAACGAAAGATAATGAGCGTTTTTTTTTCTAAAATAATTCTATCGTGTTTTTAAAGAAAGTAATTGATTACCAAAAACTTTACATGAATACATACTGTTCGAAAATTTTACATGAATAGATGTGGGGGCGTAACGGAACCGTAACGCTTGGCCAGACCCCCCCCCCCCCTTATTCCGTTACGTAACGGGTGCGATTTTTTTTCATAGACATAACTAATTATGAAAGGATCGGGTTTATACTCATTTTATGAAGTATACATTCATCTAGTTTTATACCAATTTTTATGACAAAATTTTGAAAATTAACCGAGATATATGTCTTGATTTGACGACGAAAAAAAAATGTCTCTTCAGTGTCCCATTGATATCTTTATGAAAGGTTAACTGTAAATTGAAAATCAACAATTTATCGATATACAATACAACTGCAGCTATCGTTATGCGTAGCCGTTTTATAATTTTGTTTTTTTTTTTACATAATGCCGACAGTTTGAACATTTTTTTCTATTTTCAAGGCCCTTTTTCTGTATTCAAGCAGTCTTTGAAAATAGTTATTATCAAATGTTAAACACGCGGATACGTACAGCCTTAGTCACTGCGATGACAAAAATGGTTTTAAAAAAATTGAAAATCGGTTGATAAATTTTTAAATATTCGCTCGGACAAGGTCGAAAAAACTAGTTTCGAGAAAAACGCGTTCAAAGTTTTCGTTCCGTGTTTTTTTATACAAAGTTACGATTTTTTCTAGACTATTGATACTTGCATTGAAGTATCTAGTCGCGGGCGATATGACGGTTCTTCATTTTCATGATAATTCACAAAATAATAAGAGCCTGTACTTTATCTATTGTAAATGATGCCACACCTGTCGGGACTGAGGCCACTAACCGGTCGCGCTACCTGTTCTCACCAAAGTGACTATAACTCCGTCAATTTTCGGACTTTTGAATAAAAATGTTGCCAATATATTTTTCAATACATGTACTTTCGAGAAATATTTTTAAAAAATGTCCTTCAAATTTTGCTTGGGGGATGTGGGAAAGCTACAGTGCAAGTTCTTACACAGTGATTTTTCCCCTTAATTAATTGCGTATAGAAAGCTGTGAGCGGTAAAATTGCACTCGAGGTTTATATTAAAAACTTGAACATGCAGAAATTTTGCTGTTTCTGGCAGTTTTAAAATCGTGATGTAACGCAAACCTTGACCCCCCCCCGTACGTAGACCGTAACGCCAGGCCGAACCCCCTCCCTCCCCAATTGCGTTACGTAATTTATGGACGGCCTCTATTAACGAAAATATTTTCGTTAATTACGTGTATTCATGTAAAATATGCATCTTTTTTTTGGCAATCAATTAATATCTTCAAAAACACCGTAGAATAATATAAAATTATTAGGTGTACAAATAAGTTTTAGGACAGTTTTCAAAAAATTCAAGATTTATTAAAAAAGAAGTAAAACACAGTTATTCATCGAAGTAATCTCCATCGCACTGAATGACCTTCAGCCATCTCTCAGGTAACTCGCGGATGCCTTTCGCAAAGAAACTTTCGTCTTGCGAGGTGAGAAATTTAGCGACCCATTTTTCCACTTCTTCAAATGTTTTGAATCGCACGTCAGACAAATCGTTCTGCATTTTCTGGAATAAATGATAATCGGATGGGGCTAAGTCTGGTGAATACGCCGGGTGTGGTACAGCTTCCCATCCAAGCACTAGTAACGTATCCTTGACCGGTTTACCCACATGAGGCCGCGCGTTGTCATGGAGCAGTTTTACTGGACGTTTTCCTTTACCAGAAAATGGACGTTTCTTCTCAATTTCTTGATTCACTTGCATCAATTGATGACAATAGCGACCGGTAGTAACTGTTTGACCAGGTTTGAGAAGTTCATAATACAGTACACTTTTCATATCCCACCATATGCACAGCATGACTTTGTTGCAATGAACATTGCGCTTTGGCGTGGATGTTGTCGGCTCGCCGGGGTCAACCCAATGACATTTGCGTTTCGGATTATCAAAATAAATCCATGTTTCATCGCCGCTCACAATTTTCCACAAGAAAGACTTTCTATGTTGCTTGTTGTAAAGACTCACACAAATGTTAAGTCGGCTGTTTTTATTTTCTTGAGTCAGAAAGTGTGGTACCCACTTTGTTCCTTTTCGAATCTTACCCATTGCTTTTAAACGATAAGAAACAGTTTGTTGAGTTACTCCAAGCTGTTCCGAAAGTTGTTTCTCCGTCTGACAAGAGTTTTCATCCAGCAACGCTTGCAGTTCCTGATCGTCCACCTTTACAGGAGGCCCCGTGCGTTCACGGTCACTAACGTCGAAATCACCTTCTTTGAATCGCTTATACCAATACTCACATGTACTTTTAGATACAATGTTGTCTCCAAGAACAGAACATATCGATTCACACGCTTTCCTAACACTTTTTCCTTGATGGAATTCATAGCGAATGCAGTGTCTAATAAATAGCTTATCGGTCTGCATGTTTAATTTACAGAATTTGTAGGTTATGTTTATGACTCCTTTACGTTTCGATACTACATATCAAGCGCCATCTATGATAAGTGAGCGGGACCTTTGAATTAATTTAGAATAGCTGTTATGATACAAAATCGAAGTGTCCTAAAACTTATTTGTACACCTAATATATAAATTCTATAAAATCGCTCATTATTTTTTACACCATAACAATAAGTTTGTCTCTTCACGAAAATTTCAAAAAGTATCGAATTCATATTCCCCACCGCGAAAGCAAAACATAACGATTTTTCGACATTTTCGCACGTAGGAATTGCAAGAGAAGTTCGACAAGGTCGCAGACGATTGCAGAAGGCTGAAGAAGCAGTATAAGATTTTGTCGAAGCGACTGAAAGAAGCAGGCCGTGAGTAAACTAACAAAAATATTTATCCGAACGACGAAAAAACTATTACCCCGAGTATTTCGATTCACAAACGAGTCTGTTGTTCCGTCACGCTTGCAAAAGTCGAACTCGACGATCATCGGGAATGTCGCGATCGTTCCTGCATGATGCACAAGGGTGCCGGTGAGTTTTTCCGACTCGAAATAAAATTTAAATCCTCGCTGTAAACACTCGGCACTCGTGTACTGTGCCAAAGGGGGATTTGAAATTTTTATATCGAGGATGGTCGTAAGAAAAGAAAAGTTTATCACGAGAATTTCATCGCCATATTATCGATCTTCATTAGCTGTGTTCAGACCGGCCGAGGCAAGAAACGAGGCTGCCTCGCGAGGCGGCTCGGCCAGTCTGAACGCGGCTATTATCGTGCAACTGTCGACCGAGAAAATCACCGAATCATATTTTTCACTTTTCAATACGAGATGCCGCGTATGCGTATGTGCGTACGACGAATAACGGCGTTTCGAAGCTATTGAAAAAAAAAAAATTTCTATCGCAGTACCGGATGGCACAGAGTCGGCAAACGACTCCGGCATTGTCTCGACGACGACTAACTCCGAGAGCGGAAATTACATGCCGGCGATTCGCAAAAAAGAACGCGACTACGAGGGCATGTTCGAGTTCAAGAAGGGCGATATCAACATCATCATAAGACATCTCGTTATCGGTAATTTACTTTTTTTCAACGATTACTCGTTCAGCGAAAATTAGCGGAAAGCGTGGAAAACGCCAAGCTAATTGTTCGCCCCGAGAAATATCGAATCTTTACACCTTGGACGCTTGGTGTTTGGGGCCGTCCATATATTACGTCATTCTAAATTAGGGGGGGGGGGGAGGTTCGTCTGCGGATGACGGTAAATGATGGATGAGGGGGGGGGGGGGGGCGTTTCGAAATTGACGTCATTCTTGTGATACCAGTTAATTCAAAATGTACAATAGTATATTGTACAACTAGAGTGGTTTCCCCGCATGAGTGATGAAAAATATTTTGCAAGTACCTAATGGTATTAATTATTGAACTCATTATTTATTTATTTATTACATAAGGTTTGTCTACATTATATTCGAGAACTTCAAATAACAGCGTACCTATGAAAATAGTTCGATCGAGCCAAAATGAATATGGGGAGGATACGGAGATATTACCCGTGATCCAGGATTTGCAAGAATGGGTGAACACTCCGTGGAAGCTATCCAAAGAAAACTAAAGAATAGGGAAGAATAATATTATTATATTAAAGAAAATTGCCAAAGTACAAAATAATAAAAGATGATTCTATAACAAAATGTGGGGGCTATCCAAAGAAAACTAAAGAATAGGGAAGAATAATATTATTATATTAATAAACATTGCCAAAGTACAAAATAATAAAAGATGATTCTATAACAAAATGTTTTAATGTTACCCAATTTTTCTCAAATCCGCAAATGTTTTAATTTTGCCAAACTGGTAATGACGTCAGTTTTGCGAGAGGGGGGGGTCATTAGGAAATGACGATAGGATGATTGTAGGGGGGGGGGGGGTCGAAAATCAGCAAAAATCGATGACGTAATATATGGACGGCCCCTTTTGTCGCATGGCAAAGTTTCGTTTCTTGCTACGCAACAGTTGCATTCCAAAAATCAGTGGAGACGATTTTCCCAATTAGACTTTTTCACTAACGTACACCAATGATACACCTTGCATGACATCGCGCCAACGGTTTTCTTCCAATTCCAAAAGAGGCCACCTATTGGCTTCGTGAAAAGTATAGGGGGCAATGAAATCGAACCCAGCGCCCGCAGTGGACAAAAATTGCAACAAACTCGGCTATATTTATCCGTCAATTCTGTATGAACGTAGTACGAGATTTTTGCAATAACATTAAAAATATTGTTTTGTTAAAAATGGGCCACGACAGTTGCTGTGTAATAAGTTACAAAATTACCGGAAGGAATATTAAATTCAAATTTCATCGACTTCCTACGGCAAATTGGAGGTTAGAACAACGCAACAAATGGATAGCTGCAGTTTTACTTTTGAAGAAGTTTTGACACGAGTTTCAATTAATAAACTCGGGTCATGTTTTGTCCTTAACTCTTCTACGTCCCTGACGTGATCAGCAGATACGAACAGTTTCCCGTTAGATCGCGATTGAGGTTGGAAATCAAAATTGTGAGTGGTACGCTCGAAATAGGTGTTTAAAATGATCTTTTCGCTCTGAAAACAAATTTTATTTACTATATTATAGATGCAGCAACAATGTATGCTTGTTAAATGTTTTTAAAGCAATTACATAGCTTCATTTTTCTCGTATTAGGAGTACAACTTTGCAGTGACCGTTTTTTTTTCAAAAGTTTAAGGCTTTATTATAAAAAAGTGGCTACATATTTTTTATTCAAAGTACTGCCCGTCGCTAGCTACGACCTCGGCCCATCTTTCAGGTAGCATTAGAATCCTGCGTCGATAAAAGTCTTGGTCCTTGGAGGCAATCCAGGAATCGACCCAATTTTTGACTTCTTCGTAAGTACCGAAGTGCTGGTCAGCCAAATCGTGTGCCATTGACAGGAACAAGTGATAGTCGGAAGGGGCAATGTCTGGAGAGTACGGCGGGTGGGATAAAACCTCCCATTTCAGCGTTTCCAAGTACTTTTTCACAACATTTGCAACATGGGGTCGGGCATTGTCATGCTGCAGTATTACCTTGTCATGTCTTTCGTTGAATTGTGGCCGTTTCTCTTTGAGTGCCTTACTCAAGCGCATCAACTGACGTCGGTAGAGTTCCCCTGTGATGGTTTCGGATGGTTTGAGCAGCTCATAGTTCACAACGCCCAGCTGGTCCCACCAGATACACAGCATCACTTTGGATCCGTGAATATTCGGTTTGGGCGTCGATGAACCACCGCCGACACGTTTTCTCACTAATAGAATCCTCCCCGTAAGCATCTACAAGCAAACGGTGGGCCTCAGCCGCAGATTTCTTGATGTTGAAGAAGTAAATCATAACCTCCCGCAAATGCTGAGAATTCGGCTCGTAGGTTGCCATGTTTGAGTGCCAATAACTTTATAATGCATACACGTAACCGTTAGCTTTTTAAAATTGTTTACATTGGCAGAGCCTCTAGTTTAAAATGCCACTTTTTTTATTGAGCTAGGGCCACTACTTCGGCCGCAGTGGCTCTCTAAGTAAAACGGTCACTGCAAAGTTGTACTCCATATCAAAATTACAGGTAAACAAAAATATACCTCCATTTCAAGGGAATTTCACTTAATTTTTTTGCTTCACTGAGAGGAAACGCTTCTTGCCGTAATTGGCCGGACAAATTGATGCAGTGCAAACAAATCAAATGCATTTCAGACGCGATTTCAATGTTTATAATCTATCACAATATTAATCACAGCGCCTTTAACGGAGTTGACAAAAAGACAATCAATAAAAAAGCCAATATCTTTAACCCAGTGTGGGTGTAGCGCGCCGTTAACAATTGTTGATTCGCCATTTTCTCTCGACGAACAATCTCTGAGCAGATCTGAAGCCGCGGGTAGCACTGTCCCTTCTACCGGGTCTGCCGGCCTACATCCTCTTCATGTGCATACGCCACACCGACTGCATAAACGACGACGACAAGGTGCGCTCCCTGTTGACGGGTTACCTGAACGCAGTGAAGAAAGTGATAAAGAAGCGCGACGACTTTGACTCGGCGGTGCTGTGGCTGTGCAACACGCTGAAATTGTCGCACAACATGAAGCAGTACTCGGGCGACAAGCCTTTCCAGATCGAGAACACACCGAGGCAGAACGAGCAGTGCCTGAGGAACTTCGATCTGGGCGACTATCGTGTCGTGTTGAGTAACGTGGCGCTCTGGATATTCAACAATATCGTGACCCATCTGAAGGAGCGAATTCAGGCGTTGACGGTGCCGGCGCTCCTCGAGCACGAGGCGATCTCAGGCCTGAACTCCAAGGAGGCCGGACGAGCGAGATCCTCGTCGGTCGGCGAGGAGAAAAAGTCGACGCAACAAAAGTTGACGAAACTCGTCGACGAGCTCAACGCTGTTCACAATACACTTCGCTATCACGACGTTGACGCCGAAATTATTTCCCAATTGTTCAAACAATTGTTCTACTTCATGTGCGCGAGCGCCCTCAACAATTTGCTGCTGAGGAACGAGCTTTGCCACTGGACCAAGGGAATGCAGATTAGATACAATCTTAGCTATTTGGAGCAATGGGCGAGGGACATGCAGCTGGCCTCGAGCGTCGAGGCCCTTCAGCCCATCGTTCAAGCCGCTCAACTCTTGCAGGCACGCAAAAACGACGAGGATGTCAGTTCCGTGTGCGAAATGTGCAACAGACTGACCGCCAATCAGATCGTCAAGATTCTCAATCTCTACACACCGGCGGATGAGTTCGAGACGCGCGTACCGGTCTCCTTCATACGCAAGGTCCAGGAGAAACTGGACGAACGCCGCGAGAACAATGATCAGGTGAGTTACTTTTGTTATTCTACAAATATTGGAGATATTGGAGAAATATTGGAAACTGAAAAACCTACGCCGATGAAAAATATTTTTTTTTTGAAAAACAAACTTTTATTCAAAAAGTACTGCAGTGAAAAGTAAAAAAATAATGTTCTGTAAAATTGAAAATCAGTAGCGTATAACTACAAAAAAGTCCCTTCTTTGGTCCGTCGTCATAGGTGCAAGTACTCAAGGGATAACACCACACTAGCGGCAGAAAATAAGGCCCAACTTTGACAATTTATTTTGGGAGTATGAAAAAAGGAATAGGATTTCTTTTGAGAGGGTTTATTTTGCACATATTAAAGTATAACAAAAAATTTATTATATTTTTCATACAAAATGGCGGCGACAGAGCCCATCTTGAAAACGTGTTTTTTACAAATAACTTCACGGGAGGACGGTTTTCTCGTAAAGTATAAGACCTGGAACAAAAACAAAAAAAATTATAATCTATAATATATATATATATATATATATATATATATATATATATTGTGACGTTTCGTGATATTTCGCGAACGCTTCTGCTCGTTTCCTGAGATCTATTCGCATAGATCCGGAAAAATGAGCTTACGCGACGAATGTTTTCGCCGTTTGATTATATAGGGATTCCCGTAGCCTCCTGAAGGACGATGTACTTTGTTTCTGTGCCCATTGGGATGGGACGGATTTGAGGTGTTTTTGGGAGATGCCTCAGTGGTTTTGAGGGTCTCAGGGACACCTGTATAAATCCGTCATCATCGGCATTCGATATTTCGGATTTTTATTGACGTGGATGGTAAAACATGAACGTTAGTCTTGTTATTTGGATGATTTGAGATTTGTTAATAGTGTATCGACGATTACCGGGATGTGGAGTGGGTCGCGAGAAGCGCGACCTTACTAGGAGCGACTACGAAGGAAACGATATGGTGCGGTCGCACTCGATGGTTAGAGGCGCTGACTCAATCACACACTCTTTCTCTCTCGCTCGCTCGCGCTCGCACAAGCCGTGAGCGTCGTCGTACACGCGTTCTACCGGGTGGGGCTCGCTTCTGGAACAGAACGCGATGACCCTTGATTTGACGGATATCGTGATTCGTGTGGCGTTACAATCAGTTGGCACGAGTTGCAAAGTGCAACGAAGCTCGCGGATGCCAACCCGCGAAGCTCACGCGCTAGTTGTCTAGCGTAAAATAATGTGCTTGCTCGAGGCGGATTCAATCCCCCCGAGTGCACATAGCGGGGCCGTCCGGAAGGGACGGCTGACCTCCTTGGTGCCAAACAAGGAGGACGAAAAACCGGAGAAGCCGGTTGAGAATGGGCCTCGGCGTACAGCAAGGTGCGTTCGGCACCTTCCAGGCTGTGCACTTCAAGTAGATAGTGTGGGTGGAGTGGAAATAATGATCCGATTGTCGTAAGGACAATGGATCGATGTAAAATAAACGTTCCCTATCTCGCAATCACCACGAAGACTCTATTCTCGAGTTTGGATAACCAGCGCAATGATGGGACCCTTACAAGAGAATAGAGTATCTAACCCGTAGCTGAGGTCGTTCTCGGATGGAACCAAGGCAACGGCAGCAAGGCCTCCATCCTGTGATCCGCGATGACGGATGACGGTGACTCCACGTAGTAATTGAAGAATTTGCGAAGAGTGCTGCTCCGACTCGTGCTCGCCCTTAAATAGCTCAAGGCCCGTCAGGAGAAATTCCATTTCTCCCGCGATTCTGGGGACTAAGGTGGGAAATCACGCCGCCGACGAGTCCTCCGTTGGTGGGGTTGACAGCGTTGGTTATTTTGAGGACGGCAGCAGATTATACTTCTTGCGAGGAAGGAAATATGCTGGCGGTGGCTCTCTACGATATTAGGCGAGCATGAATTACGAGGAGGCGTCACGATGGATCTGTGTCCCAGCCTTAATAACCTAGGAGTGGTCAAGCACGGGAGGCGAGAATATCGACTAGGCGGCGATTCACGCGAGTCCGCGGTGGTCGTGCTCCTCGCGGTGGGCGGGGCCCTTAGCGAGGTGCCGCGGTTTTGCCCCAATTTCTTGGCCCGATTGACACGCCCGGCCGTTGGCATGGCCGGTTGCTCTGAATGCGGGCTAGAATACGCAAGTGTCTCGGAGATGGTTAGACGCTATCGTATTCGGTGTGACGGTGGCTTACGTATGTGGCCGAACCGTTACATGGCCCCTCCAAGGTCGGAATTCCCTTCTCAAGGGGGCGACGACCTTAAGGTCTATTTCCTGTTGAGGAACGATGCGCATTCCTCTTCCCCTTTTCCGCAGGCGTGTAGGGTCGTGAGGAGACTTCGTAGCCTTCTCGATCGCTCCGAGTTTGCGTGGCTTTGTCCATGTTCTGACGATGAATGAGGTTTGCTCCGAGGAGCTTACTCTTATCTATCTTCTCCTCCCGATGTTCTAGTAGAGGGGGTGTTCCGGCGCTCTCCGATAGGGGCGCAGATCGCTTCGATGGAAGAGACCTCACTCCCTGTCGCTGCCTACATGTTTGAGGATGTACGACGACTGGTGGACTTTCCGCGAAATGACGTAGGGTCCTTCATAGACCGGCAGGAATTTGGCGATGAGGCATGCCGATGGATGTGACATGGTGAGCGCTCGTGCGAGCACCTCTTCGCCTACGCGAAATTCTCTGGTCCTATGTTGTTGGTTCACTTTCTCCGCTCGTTTCCCTGCTCGGAGGGATCGGGTGGATCGGCGACCGTCTCAGAGGCGGGTTCGGTTATTTCAAGGCTCTGCAAGACCTTGCGATTGTCCCTACGGTTCTCGGGGAATTGTCCCTTTTCGGGTGGCCCTCTAGGGTACCCGACTCGAGGAGGCTTAATATTCCCCGGGTGGGATTCTGGACGTGGCGGTTCCCTGGAGAACCCCGCGAAGGTTGGTCGAGGCGGACGGCCTGAGCCGTCGCGCTCTTTGTTCCCCGGCCCTTCTTCATCTAAGGACGATAGAAGGTCGAGAAGGCTTGGGATTGATTCGATACATTTTGCTCGAATGATCATCCGCACCTCCTCGGGGAAGTGTCGTTTTATCTTGTTGATGATCTCCTTATCGGAGAGAGGCGGCCTCAGGTCTTTGGCCAGCCCAATTACGGACAGAGCGTACCCGAATCGGGATTCCTTTTTGAGAGGATCGAACCATCCGTACTCAATTTTATTTTTCGCGCGATATTGTCGATCTTCACTCCAGAAACGTTCGAGGAACATTTGCTCAAACGATTCCCAGGTGTGGGTGTCGCTTCTGGAGATCTTCCACCACTGGAGGGCCAGGTCTGACAGACACTGAGAGACGATGGTTTTGAAGTCATATCGGTTGGTAAATACACGATGGTATTCTCTCAGGTCTGTCAGGAACTGCCAGGGTAGTTCATGATCATGGCCTCCAAAGGTGGGGGCGCTGATCTTCATAATTCCTGCGTTGGTGCATTGTTGATTGTCTTCGCGTGGTGCTAGTTGAGACGATGTTGGGTGCGCGGGGGCATGGTCCCTGATGGGGTTTCCATGCCGATGGTGAATCTCTTGGACATACTCTGCGGGTAACCCCAGGTTGCCTACATTTAATAGCCTCTCTTCCGGCGTCGGATGAGCTTCGCCGTGTGGGTGGCATTGTCCGCTAGGTGTGGGCGCGCCGTGGCGCGTTGAAGTGAGAGCATTGTCACCCCAAGGTTCGATAGTGGAGTTTGCGTCTGGAGGCCTTTGGAGTAGGCTCCGTACTTGCATACTCACTACGTCCTCGAGGGATTCGAGTTTCTTTGCGAAATTCTCATTAATGGAGACGAGTGTCGCCGTAAGCGCCTTTGCATCGTCGTCGACGCGGCGTTGTATGTTCGACATCAGTTCTCTGATGGCCGACATGGATAATTGGGATCCTTCTGGTAAAGAACGAGCATTTTCGTTCGAGTCGTGCGGGTCAGGAACATTGGGGTTCCATGCTGGAAGACCCCTCGTTCCTTCCCCGGTACCGTCGTCCCTGCGACGCGCCCCCTTCTCACCTCCCCGCGGCTCGCTCCTCACATTTGAGAGGGCGTCGGGTTCGGTGGGTAGGCCGGTCGCGAGGGCCGAGTCTGTAGCGCCACGGGGCGGGAGGTTTAGCGCCCGCCCCTCCTGAGGAGGATTCCCCTTCCGGGGCTCGCTCATTTCGGCGCGGCAGGCCTCGGTACACGAGGAGGGGAGGTACCCCTCGATCACCGAGCAGTACGTCCGAGTTAATTTAATTCGAAGCCACGATATTCCTAGCGCGTGGTAAATAAGTATTTACGTAATTCCGTCTCTCTCACGGCCGCGCGGTAGTCCCGAGACTCGAGGCCTATATGTATTTTTTTTTCTTGGTTGTCCGCGGCGTCGAGTTGTTCACAATACTCGCTAATCCCTTGGCACGCGAGCGACGAAAAAAAAAGTTTTTCTTTTTCTGCTCTCGCACGCAGGTCGGGATGAGCGTGGCCTTGCCTAAGTTTGCGTATTGTACTCGACCCCGCGTAATACCTTTGTTCGCTTGGTGAGAGTGAGACGGACGAAATATTTCAAAACTTATTACGCGAGGATATTTCGTCTCCCAATAGAGAGAACGAGCAAGCACGAGTGCGTGAGTACTCGCTCCCCTATGCTTCGATCCGTGTGGCCTTGACACAATTTATGTCTGTTATTTGGCTCGAGAGTTTTCTCGGCTTCCTGAGAGAGAACGAGCACGCACCGTGTGCGAGTGCTCGTTTCTCGTTGTATTTGTTTTATCGGATTAGAAACGACCTGAAATTGGTGTTTTTCTCAGCTTTTCGCTGGCTATCCGATCTAGTGGTGATTGCAACGCCTAACTATCTTATTTTATATGAAGCTAGAGCGTTTTTCGATACATTCGGTAGTTGTACATTTTCAGGATATTTTATTTGGCTTTCGGGCCCCACGTTGGGCGCCACTGGAACGTTTCGCGTTTCTCGCGAAGGTTTCTCAAGCCCCACGTTGGGTGCCGTTGTAACGATTCGTGAAAATGTGACATTATGACATTTCGTTAGAACGAAGATGGAAATAAAATTGGAAGTGAAACGTTTCGTGATTTCCACGATAGTTTCATTTCGTACATTATTAAGATTTTATTTGGTACATTATCAGGATATTTCCTAAGGCGTTCGGGCCCCACGTTGGGCGCCACTGTGACGTTTCGTGATATTTCGCGAACGCTTCTGCTCGTTTCCTGAGATCTATTCGCATAGATCCGGAAAAATGAGCTTACGCGACGAATGTTTTCGCCGTTTGATTATATAGGGATTCCCGTAGCCTCCTGAAGGACGATGTACTTTGTTTCTGTGCCCATTGGGATGGGACGGATTTGAGGTGTTTTTGGGAGATGCCTCAGTGGTTTTGAGGGTCTCAGGGACACCTGTATAAATCCGTCATCATCGGCATTCGATATTTCGGATTTTTATTGACGTGGATGGTAAAACATGAACGTTAGTCTTGTTATTTGGATGATTTGAGATTTGTTAATAGTGTATCGACGATTACCGGGATGTGGAGTGGGTCGCGAGAAGCGCGACCTTACTAGGAGCGACTACGAAGGAAACGATATGGTGCGGTCGCACTCGATGGTTAGAGGCGCTGACTCAATCACACACTCTTTCTCTCTCGCTCGCTCGCGCTCGCACAAGCCGTGAGCGTCGTCGTACACGCGTTCTACCGGGTGGGGCTCGCTTCTGGAACAGAACGCGATGACCCTTGATTTGACGGATATCGTGATTCGTGTGGCGTTACAATCAGTTGGCACGAGTTGCAAAGTGCAACGAAGCTCGCGGATGCCAACCCGCGAAGCTCACGCGCTAGTTGTCTAGCGTAAAATAATGTGCTTGCTCGAGGCGGATTCAATCCCCCCGAGTGCACATAGCGGGGCCGTCCGGAAGGGACGGCTGACCTCCTTGGTGCCAAACAAGGAGGACGAAAAACCGGAGAAGCCGGTTGAGAATGGGCCTCGGCGTACAGCAAGGTGCGTTCGGCACCTTCCAGGCTGTGCACTTCAAGTAGATAGTGTGGGTGGAGTGGAAATAATGATCCGATTGTCGTAAGGACAATGGATCGATGTAAAATAAACGTTCCCTATCTCGCAATCACCACGAAGACTCTATTCTCGAGTTTGGATAACCAGCGCAATGATGGGACCCTTACAAGAGAATAGAGTATCTAACCCGTAGCTGAGGTCGTTCTCGGATGGAACCAAGGCAACGGCAGCAAGGCCTCCATCCTGTGATCCGCGATGACGGATGACGGTGACTCCACGTAGTAATTGAAGAATTTGCGAAGAGTGCTGCTCCGACTCGTGCTCGCCCTTAAATAGCTCAAGGCCCGTCAGGAGAAATTCCATTTCTCCCGCGATTCTGGGGACTAAGGTGGGAAATCACGCCGCCGACGAGTCCTCCGTTGGTGGGGTTGACAGCGTTGGTTATTTTGAGGACGGCAGCAGATTATACTTCTTGCGAGGAAGGAAATATGCTGGCGGTGGCTCTCTACGATATTAGGCGAGCATGAATTACGAGGAGGCGTCACGATGGATCTGTGTCCCAGCCTTAATAACCTAGGAGTGGTCAAGCACGGGAGGCGAGAATATCGACTAGGCGGCGATTCACGCGAGTCCGCGGTGGTCGTGCTCCTCGCGGTGGGCGGGGCCCTTAGCGAGGTGCCGCGGTTTTGCCCCAATTTCTTGGCCCGATTGACACGCCCGGCCGTTGGCATGGCCGGTTGCTCTGAATGCGGGCTAGAATACGCAAGTGCCTCGGAGATGGTTAGACGCTATCGTATTCGGTGTGACGGTGGCTTACGTATGTGGCCGAACCGTTACAATATATATATATATATATAGGGTGGCCCTTGATATGGGTAAAAAAAAATTGACCGCGCCGCCCTCCAAAGCAGTTCGAAATAATTTTTAAAAAATCTACGTGAAGCCCCAGCTATGTCCGTTAAGAGGAAGGGGTGCCTGTAAGCATTAACTTAAATTTAAATATCAATTTTTCTTCATGATTGGAGAAATTTCAGTTTTTTAAATCTAGTTTATTTGTCAATTTTTCACCACGATATTTCTGTGGTTTAAATAAATAAATTCGTACTGAACGAACTATTATCGATATCTTATGTGTACATTGTTTGAATATTATGTTTTTTCCGACCAATTGGATGACTTGTGCGAATAAATAATTTTTTTGTTTTCAATAAAACGAACAAGCTCGCCAAGTTTAAAATCCTGCCAACTTTAAAATGTCCCTATGCATTTTTGCGAAAGTAATTTTCAAATACATTTTTTATCCACAGCACTGGAAGTCTGATCTCAGTGAAATATTAATATGTTTGTATATCAGCACGCAAGGAATATTTCTAACAAAATTAAAACAAAAAAAAACAATTCTGGCCAATCCGGAAGTTCGATGTGAATGGTTTATCGTGAATTGATATCCTTCGTACTTAATAGATTTTTCTGACAAGATGCAAATTTAAAGTTTAATTTTGATGTGATTAAAAGCGTTCGACAGCAGCTAAATCGAACTATTGGTCCAAAATAATAGGATGGTAAAACTGAACGCTCATCAAATCTAGTATGGAGGACCATATTGTTTGATCTGTATATGGAATACCAATATACAATAGCTTCGGAAAGTAAGAAAAAAAATTGACAAATAAACTGGAGTTAAAAAATCGAAATTTCTCCAATCATGAAGAAAAATTGATATTTAAACTTAAGTTCATGCTTACAGGCACGCCTTCCTCTTAACGGACATAGCTGGGGCTTCGCGTAGATTTTTTTATTATTATTTGGAACCGTCTTGGAGGGCGGCGCGATCAATTTTTTTACCCATATCAAGGGCCACCCTAATAAATAAATAAATATATATATATATATATATATATATATATATATATATATAATCTAATTATAATTATAATTATAAGCTATGGGACTACGTAAGGATTTTTTTTCCAATTTTGAAAAAATGACACACTTTAAAACAAATAAATCGATTTTTTACCTAAAAATGACCAGTAAATTGTTTATAAAAAAAAGTTTACATTTAATCAAAAAACGGCTACGTACTCACATAGAGAATGTAATTGTGAAGCTACTATTAAAATTTCAAATCGATGCATTCAAAGGTGTTCCGAGTAATCCGTCTTCCCAGTTTGAAAAAGTGGTTTCGAGAAAAACGCGTTTAAGGCGGGATATACATTTAGACAGGAAAAAAATAAGCAGTATTGAGGGATTTTGTAAACTAAGATATAATTATTCTACAATTATCAAACTTTAGGTATACTTTAATAGTATATTTGAAGTATACGAAACAATTTTTTAAAATTCATCATCAAAATGTCGGAGCTGTGGCAGAGTGTTACAGCAAGGTCGTCGCGGGAGTTGCAAATCGGCGTGAAAAGTTCAGACATTTTTTCAGTTAGAACATGTATAGTTTCTATGTGACGGTAATTAAAATAAAAAAAATGCAAATTTGAGAAAATGGCACGCATTTACAACAACAAAAAATTAACATTTCACGCAACATTTCTGTAAAATGTGGATTAAAAAAGTATTTTTTTCCAATTTTTCAAAAAGTATTTTCGTCAAGTAGAATGTACCAATGTTATCAACATTTCTACCAAGTTTCAACTCAATCGGCTTAATAGTTTTTGAGTAATCCTACACGCTAATTTCGATAATGCAGTTTTGAGAAAAACGCGTTTGAAGTTCGTGCCCGCTCCGAATCCGAGCGGTGAGGCACAGCGTTGATGAGCTGTAACGTTCGAAGTTTTTCGAATTTCGCTTTGGAACTCTGGGAAAATATTCTACATATATAGTTCTATTTTTTAAAGAAGAAAAAAAAAAAGAAATCGATTTTTTGATCGTTGTAAATGTATATCCCGCCTTGAGGGATAACCATCGCAGATCTGCCCCATAATTGATTATATCAAAGTAATACTAGAGGCATTCTATGTGAATTTTTTCAGATTTTTTAATTCAGCATTTTATAAAATTCCCTTTATCCCAAATGAATATATCTCGGAAATTAGAAGTAACTTAAAAAAAATGTCTGTACATAAAAGTTGTAGTTTGTGTTAGCTTTCGAGCGGACGACTTGAAATAATTTTTACGTTCCGGTAACACTGATTTTTTTACCAAAAAAGAGGGAAATAATTTTTTTTATTAAAAAACGGCCATTTTTTTTGGTGAAAAAATTACAGAGTCTTCCAGTATGTCTGACGATATCGCAAAGAAATCGCCAGAGTGGCACGGAGCGAGGTTCCGGTATGAAAAATTAATTTGCGTGGTTTAATTTTTTTTACCCTACAACGTCGATCCGTGCCACTCTGGCGATTTTTTTGCGATATCGTCAGACATACTGGAAGACTCTGTAATTTTTTTCAGCCAAAAAAACGGCTGTTTTTTTAATAAAAAAATACTTCCCCCCTTTTGTGGTAAAAAATCAGCGTTACCGGAACGTAAAAATTATTTTAAATATTCCGCTCGAAAACTAACACAAAACTACAACTTTTATGTGCAGACATTTTTTTTCAGCAACTTCACGTTCCGCTATATGTTAACGTGAAAAAAAACGGCATTTTCTAAAATGTTGAATTAAAAAATCTGAAAAAATTCACATAGAATGCCTTTTAGTAGTACTCTGATATAAACAATTATGGGGCAGATCCGAGATGGTCGAAAAAAGGTGGCTGAATTGACGGAGAATCCCTCATATATAGTTCTATCTTTTAAAGAAAAGAAAAAGTAGTCGATTTTTTTATCGTTGTAAATGTATATCCCGCCTTAAAGGTGTACGAGGCGCCTGAAAGAAGTCCAAGGCTCTGCAGCAAAATAAAAAATTGACCCTTTCAAAAAATTATTTTCGCTACAAGACAAATCGCATATTAACCTCGAAGTATTTTTTAAGCAAAAAAACGATTTTTCCAAAATCCTAGAGTGATGTTATCCCTTAAAAGGCACATAAATGTAGATATTTAAAAAATATGAAATATACAATTTCAAAGCTTCGTAATTATAGCAAACAGTAAATTCTGGAAAAATAAAAAAAAAATCCCTGACTACCCCGATTATTCCAGGAGGAAAGAAGTTCCCTGTATTTTCACGGTTTTCCATATGCGCAACAGCCACGAATTCTACGCTTGTCCAATTACCGCACACATTTGGTTCCAGCGCCGGAAACAAACTCGCGAAAGCCTTCAGACCTCGATAGGCGAGCGATAGCGACTCTAAAAAAATATCCCCTTGAACATGCGTCTTTTTGTTCCGCAGCTACTCATGGACCTGAAGTATTCTTTTCCCGTGAGATTTCCCTTCAATCCGTCTAATATTCGCTTGGAAGACATCGAAGTACCGGAAGTCCTGAATCTACCCATGCTCAAGAAGGTATAAACGGAGAAAACGGATACGCCGGTGTCGACCTACGAACGAGTGAACGAACGAAGAGAACACAAACAACTGTATATAGTTGGACCGTTGAATTCGGGCGTTTGCGTTCACGATCATCGTCCATCGCGACAATAGCGAAAATTCGTTTAGAGCTGAATATTCTTTCGATCCAGGGAGGAAAAAAATTCAATGGATACGGCTATGAGAAATCAAGAATAACGCGGTAGGTGTATTCGCGCTCGAGAGCGTGTATGTTTACACTGAGCAGTTGGATAAGCGATTCTCGTTGCCGATTATTCCGATACAGACGGTACCGGTCGAGGGTTTTCGATCACTTTTGTTAATTGCAGAATTATATCAGAATAATGTAATTCAGTTTGTAGAACTATATAGTATCTTCGTAAAATAATAAAGAAAATGAATTATATTATTTTGCTTTTATCCAAAGGGATTGAAAATTTTTTGACCGGTATTGTACATACTTACAAACACATATATATATATATATATATATATATATATATATATATATATATATATATATATATATATATATATATATATATATACAGGGTGTCCCTCTCATCTCTGCAACCCGAAATAACTCGGTAATTATCGACGTCACAAAAAAATCTTCCAGACAAAAGTTGTACGGTGTGAAGGGGGCCATCAAATGCGACCATTTTTTTTTATTTCGGTGGAGGCGCTGACGCACAGTGAAGGTCACCTCCACTTTTTTAAATGCAATGGTACATTTTTTCCGACTATCTTGTGGAACACCTCAAGCTGCATAAAAAACATTAGGGGGTTCAAGGTCATTCCAGGTCAGTTCAAGGTCATTCAAGGTCATTCAAGGTCATTCCAGGTCAGTATCGACGATACAATTCTAAATAAGTGACCTTGAATGACCTTGAACGACTCTGACCCCCTAATGTTTTTTTTATGCAGCTTGAGGTCATCCACAAGATGGTTGAAAAAATGTACCATTCCATTTTAAAAGTGGAGGTGACCTTCACTGTGCGTTAGCGCGTCCACCGAAATAAAAAAAAAAATGGTCGCATTTGATGGCCCCCTTCACACCGTACAACTTTTGTCTGGAACATTTTTTTGTGACGTCGATAATTACAGAGTTATTTCGGGTGGCAGAGATAATAGGAACAGCCTCCATATATATATATATATATATATATATATATATATATATATATATATATATATATATATATCACGCGTCACACACGTTTTGTATATTTTTTTTTACGCGAGTAATTTATATTTATCCAGAGTGCATAATCACGCAGTACTTAGTTACAAGTTAAAGCCGTATTCGAAGAAAAGAAAAAACGGCACTATTCACGATCGGCTTTTGGGTTGGCGAGTAAGGTGGAAATTTAAAAAAAGTATAGACATTAGCATATATATATATATAAAGTAAAGTAGAATTTATATATATATATATATATATATATATATATATATATTGTTTAACACGTCCAAGTTAAACAAAAAGTCGTTAACTGAAAACGAGCGCTGTAGTTACATGAAAAAAATGTATAAAAGAAAGTGAAGATGAATGAAACGTCTATATATCGCCCGGTCGAGCGAGCCGGTTAGAGAAATACCTTGATAACATGGATACACAAGCATTCCACAAGCCACTGTCGCATTTCCAATACCCAATGTTGGCTCAGATAATAGGCGGATTTTAAATCATGGGTATTATCGAGACGCCGGGGGGCATCACTCCGAATCCGCCGGTCTCTGCTACACATTACGGCTAAAAGCCGTTTTTTCCGTTTGAACGCGTTTTCCCCGCAGTAAAAACTAGTTCTTACGTGTGGCTTTCGTTGCGAGAATTTTTTTTTCTGCAAAAATCAAGAATTTAACGACAAATAAATTGGCACGTTGGTTAAAAGTCGTCTCGACTAGGACAACGAGTTGTTTGAAATCCAAACAAAGCACGAACTGGTTCTAGCGAAATGAACCAGTTGAAATCTGTTTCCGAACGAGACTTGCCTTTGGTATCTCTTTTTCACCAGGCAAAACCATTCGCAACGAAGGCGTTCAGACGGAAATAACGTTCACCGGGCAAAACGCGTTTAAAATGAAAACGGGTTTTGGATGTAACATGCATAAATATATAAACACGTCGATGTATATTTAATTTTATTGTCTTCTTTCGCCACGATGCGCGTGTGACGCGAACGAAACGATTGGAATTTTGCGAATGGAGAAAACGACGATGATTTGTAAATTGGCGCGTGTTGGCGCGCAGAAATTCGGAACGCTGCCGAGGCCGCGTTGAATTTGGCCTAGATCGCAATGTGGATATATTTATTTTCACGGAGTTACGTCACTTGTAAGTATATTGGGGTGTTTGCGAAAAAAAAAAAAGATTTTCCTTTGTTATTGTATTTTAGGCTTTTTGCAAGTTATCAATTATTTTCGAATTTTTGCACTTTTTGAATTGTGATAACTGCTTGAGAAAATATACCGTGCTGAGGTATCTTCGTGACGTTTAACATGCTCCGTATGGAGGAAACGATTTTTCTTTGTACAAAAATAGCGAATTACGTTTTTTTTTTTTTCTTCAAATTCCCTCATATACAAGTACACGAGCGTGGGTTAAAAAATCAACTCGTACCGTTTCGAGCAATATTACTACGTATAAAAATGCCAAATTTGAACTTTTGTAGTCAAGTTCACACCTCTAACTTATTCGAGCTTGAACGAATTTTCCGTGTGAATCAAATGGGCAAAAATATCGACTCGGAGGTAGCTCAAATTTGACGTGCATTTTTTTTTATACCTCGTAATATTGCTTGTCGAAGGGATGACGTGTTTTTTTGCATACCTTAACGTACATGTGTGTATGGATTATTCGAAGAGGCACGTTCTAACGGCTGAGAACGATTATTTTCGCCGGATGTTGGTTGGGCAAACGTGAAGGGTGTGTGTAAAAAGATTGTGCACGAGAAATGGCGAGAGTATTGATAATAGTGTTACGATGAACGGATAGTATATTTTGTTATACAAAAGCGAAATGAAAGAAAAAAAAAAGAGAATGGAGCACTCAAACTTTTGCTCCACGGATGAGACGGAGACAGAGAGACATAAGAGATAAAAAAGATATACATATACATACATATATATATATATATATATGTATGTATGTATGTATATGCATTGTTGTGTTATGTGAGTTTTTCAGATTTATGTAGCGAGAGCCGAGTTTGTGCCATTTGAATGAATGAAACGGAGGTTCCGGCCACGAACGGTAAAAAAGGACATTTCGAGGATTTCGTTTATAAAAAAAAACCAATCAAAATAACAATTTTGGTTTTCATATTTTATTTATACTTAAAAGGGTTAGGCTACTGCGACGACCCGAAAATCAGGGTTATTTAAAAACATTAATTTTGCAGGAACAAGTAAGATTATTGTGAACGTTGTTGGGATATTTATTTATATGTACATCAACAAAGTTGTGTGCCAAATTTCATGAAAAACGTATTAGTAATTAAAAAAGTGATAAATAATCTCGCGAGGGGCTGAACGGTGTACTAGATTTGGGCCACCCGGTTGATCCAAAACAAAGTTTCTTTTGCTTTAACGGGCTATAACAGTGTGAACGCTGAAAATTTGAGTGATTTTCGGGATTTTTTTGGAAGAAAAGTACTCGATTAAATGTTTCGGGAAATTGAGAATATATTTGGCTATATTTGATCTATGTTGCATAATTTTTTCATAGAAAAATATTGAGATCCAAGCGACTTATGGGCTGCCTTCGGAGGCGCCAAAAAATAAAGTTCCTCCACTGCGGACACGATTCCGGCGGGTTGAGTAGCTGAAACCGAAAAAGGAAAAAATGTCGTTAAACTGGAAGGTTTTTCCTGTACAATGACGTAGGATTTTCGAAAAATATCAAAATCTAACGAAATGGCGTCGTTATGAAAAAAGTCTGTTTTCTTGCCTATAAAATGGTCGTTTTTTTCAATGCCCAATCGTCAATTTTCATCCAATCGAAAATATCCCACGTCATTGCAGAGGAAATATATTCAAGAGTACTCAGTTCAAATTTCAAGTCAATCGGATAATCGCTCTTTGAGTTACAATGTCAGCAAATTTGAAAAATCTCATTTCGAGAAAAACGCGTTTAAAGATTTAACTTTCGATTTTTTGCAAGATAAAATGATATAAATGATAATGATATTCTTGAAAGTATAAACTGTCGAGAAAGGCAAAAAAATCGATTTTTTGAAAGTGTCACACTGGTATAGCCCCTTAATGGACCATTTTTGTTAATACCTGACTCAGTCAAGTATTAACAAAAATGTTTATTTTGCTATCGTGTTTCGATATTTAACTATCGTGCTATCGTGTTTATATAAAAAAAAGTGTTTTTTTCCCGATTTTTATAGGAAAATTCACATTATTGTTATTAACTAATGAAAAAAAAATGTTGAGAAAAACGTCGGTCAAGACTAAACTACTGTTACACTGGATAAGTGTAATAAATTTCGAGTCACTCCGTTAATTAGTTGTCGAGAAATCGTGTACACCATTCTGAAAAACATAGGCCAAGGGTTAAACAGTAGTTAAACGTAGTCTCAATATTTATCAACTTGCACTGTCAATAAGTATTGACTTCGATATCCTCAGTAAAATACGGTTCATCGTTCCAAACAGACGTGCGCACACATCGTAATGGACTACAAAACCAAAGCTTGTATGATGGATCACAAAAAATCAGACTTTTTGTCAATACAGTTACTGACGCGTTTAGACATCAATAATTATTAACGGAGTCACGAATATCGCGATATTTATTGACTGTGTAACCCTTGCCATACTTTTGAGAAAAAAAAAACTTTTAAAGTTTTACCAGCAGTTCTTTCCCTGTAATCATAACTTACAATAAGCTTCAATCTGCGATTCCTGCACCATATGTTGGAGCTTCCTCGTCAATTTGAGTTGCGAGAAGCGACGGACGATTTTTGAACATTTTCACAGTAGCCTAACCTCGCAAACAAAAATAACGCTGTTTTGAACTTATACTTTAAGCTTTATACTTCAAAGTTCCTTATTCGATGTGCGAATATATTGAGTTTGTGGTGCGTTTTACAGTAGCATTTGGCAATTTTCTTTCTAAAGTGAGGCGTCTAGCTTTGCAGTTATTCATCTAGATTCAAAAATCCAGAAAAATCGTCAAGCTCCATACAATTTTGGACTAAACCTACCAAAGTTAAGAGGAGGTACCTGAGTAAACGGCGAGAAAAACCGGTGAACTTCGGGAATTTTTATCTCAATAACTAACGTCTCAATTGTATCCGGGTTCTTTTTTTATTGGAAAATATGTACATCGAGGTATGTTTAGGAATTTTTTAAAATAAATTCGTTGACTGGAAGGGATTCAAACGCGATTATCTCGACACATAGTTTTCAAAGTCGGTGCCAGATGTATCTCGAAAACGGCTTGTCTGATTTCGTCCAAATTTGGATACAATATTCTTCGATAGTTTTTCTCGTTCGCCACGTAGGGGTTTTCCATTTGATTGAACCATTGCTTTTTTATGCAATGTATATGCAATCCAAAATCGTCGGAAATTGCGAACGCAAAACGAATTTTAAGGGGGGAAATCACAGTAGCACACAAAAAAATAGGCATATTTTCGGGAATTAATTTTGGCTGAATAAAAGTATCAATCGAAAATCTGTAAAGTAGGTTTTATAGCAATAGTAAAAAAGTACAAAATGTAATTTTTTCAATAAAAAATATTTAAAAATGGCGGCTGCGCAGCATATGCCCCGAGGCGCCTTTTTTTGAGCTCGCCGAAGACATAACTCGAGCAAATTTTTACCGATCGACTTGAAATTTTGACAGTAGCTTCGAAACATCTTTCTCCACGGAGCTACGTAGGATTTTTTATTTTACATGGCTTACTTGTTTTTTATCGACGATTTTATGGCGTTTTTTTTTGTTAAAAATTTAACTTTATTTTCAAACATGCACCATTTTGCGAAAAATCAATATATCGAAAAAATCCTACGTAACTCCGTGGAGAAAGATGTTTCGAAGCTACTGTCAAAATTTCAAGTCGATCGGTAAAAATTTGCTCGAGTTATGTCTTCGGCGAGCTCAAAAAAAGGCGCCTTGGGGCATATGCTGCGCAGCCGCCATTTTAAAATATTTTTTATTGAAAAAATTACATTTTGTACTTTATTAGTATTGCTATAAAACCTACTTTACAGATTTTCGATTGATACTTGTATTCAGCCAAAATTAATTCCCGAAAATATGCCTATTTTTTTGTGTGCTACTGTAATTTCCCCCCTTAAATTAAAACGGTCGCAATTCCGTCAAAAATGAAAATTTCAAAAAAATCCTACGTGGCGACTGAGAAAAACCATCGAAGAATATTGTATTGAAATTTGGACAAAATCGGACAAGCCGTTTTCGAGATACATCTGGCACCGACTTTGAAAACTATGTTTCGAGATAATCGCGTTTGAATCGCTTCCAGTCGACGAATTTATTTTTAAAAATTCCTAAACATACCTCAATGTACATATTTTCCAATAAAGAAAACCCGGATCTAATCGAAATATTAGTTTTTGAGATAAAAATTCCCGAAGTTTACCTGTTTTTGTCGCCGTTTACTCAGGTACCTCCCCTTAATCAAAATTTATTTTTCCGACATTTCGAGGTTAAACATCGTCAAAAAGAATAATTTTCAGTAAACTTCATATATTGTAGGTTCGCGACCTGGCAAGAAGTATACTCTTCGATTAAAAAATCGAATCGTTCAATTTGGTGACTCAGTTTTGGAAGTATTTCTCCGACCGGTTCGAAAGATGAAATTCCATGAGAAACGCGATTAAGGCAAAGTAGAAGATCTACCGCGTGACATATGAGTGCGAGAGAGATAGCTGAAATTTTCGAACAGAGATTTCTCAGAGATGAATCGTAGTTAGGGCAAAAGGAAATCATCAAGCTCTGCGTCAGGATATTCTCCAGAGCCTGATGCTTTGTTTTTCCTAAAAAAATTAACCATCTGTGAGAAAATTGGGTTGGAAAATTTGTGAGGTTATGTTGACCTTAACGCGTTTTGCTTGATAAGTTTGCCCAAATTTTCTGTTTTTGAGATGGTGTTGAAGCCTTGTTCAGCGGCGGCAATTTGCTTTTTGTGCATACTCTCGGCAAACGATTTCATTCGCGGTCCAACGATTCCTGATAAAGTGTTTACCAATAGGGGCGCTCGAACTTTGACAATGTATAGCGGCCATGTTGGTGAAACTGCAGCTGTCGAATTTGGAGGTTATAGTAATGAATGTTCGGCAAATCATGATGGAAAGTTAGTGTTGAACAACGCGTGCAAGTCATTGAAGTTTATTATCAAAATGAGTGTTCAGTTAGAGTTACGTTTCGCGCACTACGTGATTTTTACGGTGTACACAATCGTCTTGTTCAGTCGACTGCACACTCTCGGTCACTGCAGCAATGTTTTCTGCAGACGACGCACGGGTGTTGTTTGATTGTTTACTGAACCAGTTGATCGAATTTGTTCACCAAACGGCGATAGTCGAGCTCAACAGGACGATTGTGTGCACCAGAGTTGGGCATAATTCTATTTATAAATACGAATACGTATTTATTCACATCGCGATTTTCATGTGAATATAAATACAAATTTATTAATACTTCACTTATTATAAATACGAACGCAAATACAATTGTATTCATGAATATTCTAAACATACAAATACACAGAATAAATTGTAAACATTCACAATAAATGTGAATATTTACAAAAAATTCTGTGAATTAAAAAAAATCCACATCAAAATATGTGAATGCAAATGTATTCACAAAAATTGTAAACACAAAAAAAAATCACAAAATAAGTTGCGATTTTTTTCGTATTTGAGACAAATAAAAATCAAATTCACAATGATTAGATTAAAATTTACACCAAAAGTGAGTTCTTACGTATTTTGAGAGAAAACATTGCGTCGAGGCAACGAAATTTTTGCAAAAAAGTTGTGTTTCAAATATTACATTATAAATATGAAAAAATACACAAATTGAGTTGTAAATTTCTTGTTGTGTAAGAGTTGTAAATTTCTTCAAGTTGAAAAAAATTTTAATCGAATTCACGACAATTTTATTAAAATTTACACGACACGTGAGTTCTTACGTATTTTGAGAGAAACCATTGTGTTGAACTAAAAACAATGGTTTTTTCTCCAATTACGTAAGAACTCACTTTTGGTGTGAATTTTAATCTAATCATTGTGAATTTGATTTTAATTTGTTTTAAATACGAAAAAATTCACAACTTATTTTGCAATTTTGTTGTATTTACAATTTTTTGTAAATATACACAATTTTTTCCGTGAATTTATTCGTATGTTCAGAATATTTGTGAATACAATTGTAAGTGTATCCATGCATGTGAATACAAATAAGTGAAGTATGAATAAATTTGTATTTATATTCACATGAAAATCACGATGTGAATAAATTCGTATTCATATTTATAAATAGAATTTCGCCCAACTCTGGTGTGCGCTGTAAAAGTCTAGTAGCTCGAACTGAGCAATTATTACGACAATAATGTTTGATTTTCCCAACATTAATTATCATAACCTCCAAATTTAACAGCTGTAGCTTCACCAACATGGCCATAGCGGCCATGTTGGTGAAGCCTATAGCAGGCCTCCGAAGTAACTCTAGTGGCGCAGCCCTTGCGGCGAGTTTTGGCAAAACTTGGATTGGTTTTCGTCTGCTGGTGCAGTATGCCGGTCGCCATTTAAATCAGGTGTTTGCGTGAATGACAGCACCGCGTGTGATGTTTACGTTTGTAAAAACAGCGTTTCACGTCATATTTGGGATTGTTGACGCGTGTTTGAGGAAGAACTTTTCCCATCACAGTCCTTTTCTCACCAGCAACAATTTCGCGAACTTCCGATACATGATGACTATCGAAAGTTTTCTGCCTATATTACAACATCCTTTATGTAAATTTCCGATGCAAACAATAATTTAAACAGAAATTTTGTTGTACGGCAGAAAAAAATTTGTGTCCAGCCAATGTACGCAATTTCATTAACATTCTCTTCGTCACATACCTATAGATATGCTTTTAGGGCGAAAGGAAGTCACGAGGATACATTGAAATCCGCAAGTAATCGTTATTAGTTCCATCGCACTATTTTATTTTATTTACAAGCACATTCCATTCACAATGTGAGATCTACAACCGATGATGCTTGCTCAAGCTTAGCTCTTTCGTGTTTGTGCCGGTTTGACTTAAGAGGGAATGATACCTCATCGCGGTCGGTATGGTAGAACAATTATAGATTCCCAAAAATCTCGAAAACGGCTCTTCAGATCCCGTCGAAACTTTGCCAAACGACGTCAAAGACGAACAGCTGTCTGCGCCTCACATTTTCTGAATTTGAGAAAAAAAACGAAATTGGCTTATGATAAGCCAATCTACATTTTTTTTCTCAAATTCAGAAAAATCGAGGGGAAGACAGCTGTTCGTCTATCTATTTGACGTCGTTTGGCAAAGTTTCGACGGGATCTGAAGAGCCGTTTTCGAGATTTTTGGGAATCTATAATTGTTCTACCATACCGACCGCGATGAGGTATCATTCCCTCTTACCCGCCATGCGCCAATCCAAGTTTTGCCACCGGCAGCCGTTGCGCGGCGCCACCACGAAAGTTACTTCAGGCGCCTATACACTGCCAGTTTGAGCGCCCCTGTTGAAAAACCCTATACACGCAAATATTTTCGGAGTGGAGGTATCCCGTGTCAAAAATGCAGCAATATCATTGGTTTTTGGATCACAGTACCAAGTTTTCAGTCCATGCTCCATACAGAAAAGTGTAAACTTTGCTTACCGTTCTACACTCCAGTAGATTTTTCTAGGTCAACAGACGTCTTCGTGTACTCGTTGACCTGCTTTTGATTACTTTGTCGTTGCGTGGAGCATGTCCAAATGTCTCGAGATCGCGCTTTGCTTACGAACTTTGCCAACTGCATCGACATTGTTGTTGCAACAGCGCGGGTCTTCAATAAATAACGAGACGAGAGCCACGCTGCTTTCTTCGTGTCCTCCGCTGAATTGGGGCTTTTCCGAATGCTAATTCATCACAGGTCAATTTGGCAACGAATCGATCGGTCGATTTACTTCTTTTCCTCCGATGACCTTGCAAACTTTTTTTCACACCTCGCATGGGAATAACCCATTATTTTCTCTCAATCGCACATTCTTCAAACATCAAGCGAGAAACGTAGTATCCTTTTTGAACTCAAGACCGGAACCTCCCGTTGAAGGGATAAAATTAGGTTGAGAAAAAAACTACCCGCAGATTCGCAAATTCGATATCCGGGTAGCATTCGATTACGAGCTCGCTCGTAAGATACACGCGTATATATGATGAACTTTCCATCGTTGGAATGCAACGATTTTCCTCCACTTTTTATTTCTTCATATTTATTATTATAAAAAAATCGTTTTTTTGCTAATTGTGATCGTAAATTTATAATGAAAACACGCAAAAGTCTACCGCTTTTTCAAGCCTAAATAGACTAACTTTTAAAAATCGATTTAAAACAATTTTCGTCGCATTCCAACGTTGCAAAGCTTCAACATCACCGTGTATATTATTCTTACAGCACGAAAATGTAATTCTACCATCAGGTGGAACGCGAGCTTGGACTGCGTCGCAAAAGTAAAAGAGAGCTAAAGATAATCCGTTCCCGCAACGCATCCACCTAGAAAAACCACGTGGCAATTTATTTGTTCCTAAAAAGATGTAATAAAGTATCGTTGAAGAGAAGAGAGAACGAAAGCGAGTTTTTCTTCGTCGATCGGGAAAATTTTTTGAAATCCCAGTAGCGCACGTCGCCGAAGAAAGCTTCGGAGTACCGATAGTCCAGGGTTTTCAGACATTTGCTCCGCAAAAAATCTTGATAATTGATTTTTCGACATTCTCTCCGCAAAAATCCTGATAATTGATTTTTCGACATTCGCTCCGCAAAAAATCCTGATAATTGATTTTTCGATTGAATAATAAAATAATATAATATAATAAAATAAATAAATAAATAATAAAATAAATAATAATAAAATAAATAATAATAAATAAATAAATAATATAATATAATATAATAATAATAAAACGACAGAAATCTGGTTTTATACTCAGGGGACACCCTAAGTATAAAACCAGATTTCTGTCGTCCGAAACCGCGAGCGTTAGCCGCCATCTTGAAAAACGCCTGTTTGCAAGTATCTCGGAAACGGTGAGTTTTACGTTAAAAATCGTAAGGACCTTTTTTTGTAGACAAAAAAAAAGTTTTAAACAAAAATTGTAGAAAATTTCATGCTCTACAACTCTGATCATCACATTTTTTTTTCGTATTTCCGAAAATTATCGAGATATTTTCCAAAAACCAAAAATTGGTTTTTTTAATCGACTATATCTCGGCAAATATTAACAATAGAGAAAAGAGTTTCGAATAAAAAAGACGGGAAATGTTATCCTCGACAAAAAAGGTCCTCACGATTTTTAACGCAAAACTCACCGTTTCCGAGATATTTGGAAAAAGGCGTTTCTCAAGATGGCGGCTAACGCTCGCGGTTTCGGACGACGCAAACTTGGTTTTATACTTAGGGGACACCCTCTGACATAATCCAATCGAAAAGTCAATCTTCAGGATTTTTTGCCGAGCGAACCCATTTTTTGGTGCTGAAATTCCTGGACTGCGAGGGCGCCTGCGGGATCGTGCAGGGAAGAGACGCGCGCAAGAAAAAAGTACTCCGTATCGTGGTATTACAAATGAGGTTTTTTTTTCTTCGTCTTAATGTCTTATAAATTAAACGTTGCGAGCGACGTATTTAGCGACAACGCTTTTGACGATGTACAAATGCTTTGTTGAATTCTTCGTAATAAAAATGAGAATATTCGCGAGTAATAAGCGTGAAACGAGAGATTAACGTCGAAAATAACGATTTTTCGACTCGACATTGTGTGAATTTATTACTTGCGCAATTAAAAAATATTAACTCACGAACCAAGCGCGCAACGGAAGGATCAGCGTTTTAACGGTACGTTTGATCGACGTTTTTTTTTTAAGTTTTTATTTTGCAAATACTTTGTTAATTCGTAATCGAAGTGTTTCGCGAGCAAAGTGCGTAATGTATGAACGTTTTAGGCGTAATCACCAGGATCGGCCGGAGATCGAATATCGTCGATTTTCAGTATCATTTTGACCAACTGCGTTGCCAACAGTATCTGTTGAGTCTTGCTCTTGAGGGACTCGATGACGTTCTGCACTTTCATGTCCGACGTTCCCCGATTCATGCAATCGATACCCAGGGCAGGATTCTTCTCCGACAATTGGAGCGCCTTGACCTCGGCGAGGGCGTCCACCGAGGACATTCCAGCGTTCTCGGCCAGTGCCATCGGTATGGCCTCGAGGGCGTCCGCGAACGCCCGGAACGCGTACTGCTCCAAGGAACTTATACTGTCCGCGTGGGCCGCGCACGCCAACGCGCACGATATCTCGGCAGCTCCACCGCCGTACACGATCCTCTCGTCGGTCACGAGATTACGCACCGCGCAGAGCGCGTCGTGCAGCGAACGTTTCGCCTCCTCGACGATCTGGGATTACGAATGAGAATTTTTAAATTACTTATCGAATGGTATGAGATGAAATGTTGCAGAGGTAGAAAATAATAGCAATGAATAGTAGCACGGGGTGGGTGTGTGTGTTACGATGACGCATAGGAGCCGTCCATATATTACGTCATCGATTTTTGCTGATTTTGGACCCCCCCCCCTACAATCATCCTATCGTCATTTCCTAATGACCCCCCCCTCTCGCAAAACTGACGTCATTACCAGTTTGGCAAAATTAAAACATTTGCGGATTTGAGAAAAATTGGGTAACATTAAAACATTTTGTTATATAATCATCTTTTATTATTTTGTACTTTGGCAATGTTTATTAATATAATAATATTATTCTTCCCTATTCTTTAGTTTTCTTTGGATAGCTCCCACATTTTTTTATAGAATCATCTTTTATTATTTTGTACTTTGGCAATTTTCATTAATATAATAATATTATTCTTCCCTATTCTTTAGTTTTCTTTGGATAGCTCCCACGGAGTTTTCACCCATTCTTGCAAATCCTGGATCACGGGTAATATCTCCGTACCCTCCCCATATTCATTTTGGCTCGATCGAACTATTTTCATAGGTACGCTGTTATTTGAAGTTCTCGAATATAATGTAGACAAACCTTATGTAATAAATAGATAAATAGTGAGTTCAATAATTAATACCATTAGGTACTTGCAAAATATTTTTCATCACTCATGCGGGGAAACCACTCTAGTTGTACAATATACTATTGTACATTTTGAAGTAACTGGTATCACAAGAATGACGTCAATTTCGAAACGCCCCCCCCCCCCATCCATCATTTACCGTTATCCGCAGACGAACCTCCTCCCCCCCAAATTTAGAATGACGTAATATATGGACGGCCCCATAGTGATTTTGGGTAAAGATCGCAAGTTCGAACGATCAATATTCCGAACGACCGAAATCTCGAATTCAGTAATGACGAACGTTCCAATATAGATAGACCAATCTTATGATAGTCTGTCAAATAGTTAATAGAAATTTTGATTACAAAAATCTCGAAGTTGATTTATAGCGAAAACAAACGTCAGATTTAACAAAATAATACGAAATATAATATCCATTCGTCTGTATACATACACCAAACAATTCGAGACGTCAAATTGTCGAGTTGTAGCTATTATGACAGTTTGCAATTTCGAATTCAGCGAAGGAACAACAAGTCGATCAGTTAAAATAGCGATGGATCAAAATGACGAACGGTCCGGATAGCGAAAACTTGGGATCCAGCAATACTACTTGCGCTTCAGAATGAAGATGGCAGATGGCGTTAGTGGTCAGTCGGGTCAGGCAGTCATGTTCGCCATTTCGGACCATCGATCATTTGCGTTTCTAAGATCTCCACATTCGAAGTTTGTAGTCTCGATATATGGCTTTTTGCTATACACGGTATTACGAATATTAGATACTCACTTTTTTCTATTTCAGAGATATGAATGTTGTAGATTGTTCGAATGTGTATTTGTACGACTCAAACTGCGGACTATCTGAATATATGTTCTCGAATAAATAATCCTTTGGTGTAACAGTTATTCGATTTCGCCATCGGTCAAAGGATATAATTTCGAATAATTTAAGTTTCGTTACTTTGAGAGCTCATAATTCTGTCGTTTCGAAATCTTTGTCGTTCAATATTTGGTCATTCGACATTTTGACTTCCACCCGTGATGTTCACGGTGTTAAAGTTCGACTCGTTGGAACGCAACTCGTCGCTTCGAGCAACTCAAATTGGAGGAAGGTCAAGCCTTGCTGAAGTTTGCATCGTTTTAATGCAACGAAAATTCTCTTTCTTTTATCTGTTAATTTCCTTCATCGTCCAAAATCGTTTATTGTAAATTTGAGGTGTGGATCTCTAATATAAAAATCACAAAAAACGTTCAAATTATTTTCGTAGCCCAAATTTACCAAAAAAAAAAATTGGCTACGAAACTTTCGTTTCAGTCCAACAGTGCAAACTTCAATATCACAAGGTCCAATGTATCGTGCAGGAATTGCAAATTGAAGGTAACTTATGATTATGATAGAACTGCTAGCTGAACTTTAAGGGAGCGAGGAAAAAATTTACTGATTTTCGTGATTTTTGTTTCAAAAGGAAAGATTTCTTCACCAATTTTGAGACTTCGGGTATGTTTTATTACTACTGTGACTGATTTATGGTATTTTTTTGTTGTTAATCTTCAAAAATGGCGGAGGTATGGTCGGTCTTCTATACTGCATTTTCAAAACTGGCGTGACGTATAGCTAAAAAAACTATTCTACCGATTCGGATGAAATTTGCCACAAATATTTCTAAACGAATTGTTTAAAACATGATCCTGAACTATTTTGAAAGGTCAAAAATGTTTTTTTTTATCGCAAAATGTAGCCATTTGTTTCGGGAAATTTAATCTTTTTGTTTTAAGCGTTTAGTCTTCACCGACGTTTTTCTAAACATTTTTTTCCTGAGTTATTAACAATAATATCATTTTTCACCGAAAAACCGGAAAAGAACCAACTGTTAAGTAGGTTAGTTTACCCAACTGTTAACATTGAAACACGATAGCAAAAAAGCTCTGTCAAGCCTTAGCCAATATAATCTATTTGAAGAAAAAAAAATCCCTTTTTTCAGATCAACCGGAAGGCCAAAATCATGTACACCGTTGACCCCTCACGTTCGAAGGTCCTTCACGAGATTGTTTATAACTTCTTCAATTATTAATATTCTCTTATGAAATTTGGCACACCACTTTGTTCATGTACATACGAATAAATGTCTAAACGATTCTTCAATGATCTGACTTATTACTTCAAAATAATTTTCTTCCAAATAACCCTAAATTTCGATGCTGTTGAAGTTAGCATCGTTGGAATGCAATCGAAATTCTTTCTTTACATCCCTTTTCTCGCCATTTTGGTTGTTATACAAAATATTTTTCAACCGAGCTACGTTGTAGACCGCTAATGAGGATCTTAAAAAAGAATTCTCGTAGCTTTGATGTGCTAAAAAAAATTATCGAGAAAAAAAAAAACATTTCGTTGCATCCCAACGATGTAAACTTCAATATCGTCACATTAGCCTCGTCCCTTAAAAGAATAGAAATTAGAGATCCGAAGTCCGAATCGACAGGTCCACGTGATAATAATCGTAAAATCCGTCACCGTTTATGAATTGCGAACAAGCATATGAATTTATTGTCACTTTGGTGGGCTCTGATTCAATTATTTCACAGTTCGGCCGGAGGCCGAGTGGACAAAAAAAAAAAAAAAACAAAAGGCGAAAGACCGAACGTCCGTTCTTTCGTTCTTTCTGGGCAGGCGACTGTATCGCCTTTCGTTGAAGTACGCACATTGAATTTTTCGATCTTACCATTTTGTTTCCGCCTCGAATGAAGATGGTCACGGCGCGCGAGTTTTTGCACTCCTCGATGACGAGCATGCGATCTTTCGTGGTGCCGAACGAGAGTTCCCTCACGATACCGGCGTAGCCGAGCTTGTCGGGCGTCAATTCCTCGAAGCGGGGAACGATACGACCACCGGTCGCTATCGCGATAAGCTGAAGGAACGAATGAAAATTACGTCGATCGTTTTTGCGATAGTTTGTAATTTTTTTCTTATTGAAAAAAAAAAATAATAAAATCACGTCTACGATTAAAGGGCCACATCTACCTAGGTGAGTAAATAATTGCATTTTCCAAACATATTTTTACTCGATAGTATCACCTTTTGGCTATATTGCCTCAAAACGTCATTTAAATATTCCGAAAATCGAATGAGCTACAAATATTTTACTTGGAGATTAATGCGGGCACATTGGCCGTATGTCATAACAGTATACCTACATTGTATGTATATCATGCACTGTATATCGTTCGTCACATGCAGGGTTGCCAGACTTCCTTTACGTTAAGGACCTCTTCATTGTCACACTGAAAAATGGATCTTGTCCCCTATTTTCAAATCCAGAATAGAGGACAATACTTCGTCTCTTATTTTGGAAAAAAGGGCTCACGCGTATGGCAAATACGTTGAGTCGCGTCAGCGGCTGCGTATGTATGAAGAGTTCTGTATATTAAAGCCTCTCTTGACGAAAATAATAGAAGAAAAGAAGCGTAAAAAAGTTCTTGAAAAATAGATTCAGATTCTAAAATCAACGGATGAAAGCAAGTATCTGCTAAAAATAATACAATACGTATTTTCGATCCCAGTGTCTAACGCCCAGGCCGAAAGGATTTTTCCTTGTGTACCAATACGCGGACCAAAAACCGAAATAAGTTAGATGTTGACACTGAAAGTGGAACTACAAATAAAATCGAACTACAGCATGTAATGTGAAGAATTTTATAATTTCGTTATAGAAAACGAAGAAGCTCTTGAAGCAGCAAAAAACCAATACCAAGTATACTGTAAAAAAAACAAGTAATTTTGTATTTGTTCTTATCATGGGTATTTTTTACTTTTGTTCATCATTAAATAACTAAGTAGTTACTATTGGCATCAATTAAAGACTACGATACGTTGTGTATTCAAATTACCCTTTTTGTTAATAAATGTCGCTACTGGAACCATAGCAGAGCATTTTATTGAAAACAACACGAAGTCCCTTATTTTATCTTATGAAATCCTCTAAAACCCAAAACGGGAGCTGGCAACCCTTAGTCACGTGCGTTGCGGCAAGAATCTTGCGGGCCGCACCAAGGCGCCTCACAGGCCGCCGGTTGGGTTTTTAAAAAAGTTACGTAAAAATGACAACTTTTTTCATAGATTTTGTAAGCTCGATATTCAATTCGTCGCTACGTTGTTAACAAATGACTTCTCAAAATCGACGATCGTCAACGACTCGTATTTATTGTTAACTTGAATAACCCGTTTGGTTTTTAGATTTCGGATGGACCGTTTAAGGTATTCCTTTCGCGGAGGGCCGTATTTTGTGGGGGTATAAGCAGGGGCCTTCTGAATCCTCGGTAAATTACTATTGCGCTTAATAACAAAAATAAGTTACCATGGATTATTATACACAACGATAAACTGGAATAAAAAATTTAGTAGATTGAGACATTTTTTACATTTATTTGAAACGTCACGGCTACGAAAATCCTTCTGCTAGTCACATTTTTCCAAGTTTTAACATTAATATTTTCTTTAAACGTTCGGTCACCCTCTGTTTTTATTGTCGTTACAGAATCTTTAGACTTTTTTTTCCACCTGTGAGCAGTTTATGTCAGGCACCTAGAGTCATCGAGTGTAAAAATTATTAAATAATAATAAATAATAATAAAGTATAAAAATAAAGTATAATAATAAAGTATAAAAATTATTAAATAATAATAAAGTATAAAATATAAATGAGACGATTTTTAGGGCCGTAATTTTTCGTTAAAGGTTCGGTAACTTGGCTTGAAATTTTACGGGTATACTTGGATGTATTTTTACTTTATTATAGACGAAAATCAGTTAAGTGTAAAATATTTGGGTTCGTGAAAGGAATACCTCAAGATGGAGAGTCCACCACCAAACGTCGCGAAAAAATTCATAATTTGCCGACGGCCATGTTTATGTTGTTTTTTTCTGTATTTTTTTGTGATTTTTTTAAGGTAGTCCTGTCGCTTCACACTAGTCATACCACTGATTATACTTGAGACTTGTACAATTCATACTTTTAACATATGCAAACAAAATAATTTGTAATTAAAATTTTCCTCGTGTAAACTGTTGACTAAATGTTCACATTTAATTCGAAAAATGAAAAAAAGAGTTATTCCAACGATTCGCGCAGTATTTCTAGGTTTGATATTTGGCAATATTGGTACTATCTCCGTCTCTTTTGACTCAACCAGGCGAGTTTAACCTCCATGCTTTTCAACGTCGATCGGTCAAAACAATGTCAGGTGCGGGAAATATAAAGCATTGTATTCCTGCCACGACGGGTAAAAAGCGTGGAAAATTTGTGTCGGCGAAATATGTCGGTTAAAAATGAAATATGTGTGGAAATTCGACTGAGTGAGATGAGGTTAGGACTACAGTCAGCCGTTGCCTCGCTGTCGCGTCTCTTTATCGTAGCAAGTGGTAATAAATCCAATAGCGGAAGTTCAAATTAAACTTGATATTACATTAAAATCAGGTCAATAAGCGTAATTTTTTCTGAAAGCATTGGATTACTAAAAGTGTTAAGTATGTAAATCTGATTATTTTTAAGAATCTTACGGATTCCCACTATTATATACACTTTTGTAGCGACCGGAAATTGGGTTTTTGCACGTTGTCTCGGAATTCCTTCACGAAAATACGCAATGTTAATATTTATTTTCTCTGTAATTAGGTCGATAAACGATCCTGAAATTCTACAGAGACGATTATTAATATTAGGTGTACAAATAAGTTTTAGGACACTTCGATTTCGTATCATAACAGCTATTCTAAATTAATTCAAAGGTCCCGCTCACTTATCATAGATGGCGCTTGATATGTAGTATCGAAACGTAAAGGAGTCATAAACATAACCTATAAATTCTGTAAATTAAACATGCAGACCGATAAGCTATTTATTAGACACTGCATTCGCTATGAATTCCATCAAGGAAAAAGTGTTAGGAAAGCGTGTGAATCGATATGTTCTGTTCTTGGAGACAACATTGTATCTAAAAGTACATGTGAGTATTGGTATAAGCGATTCAAAGAAGGTGATTTCGACGTTAGTGACCGTGAACGCACGGGGCCTCCTGTAAAGGTGGACGATCAGGAACTGCAAGCGTTGCTGGATGAAAACTCTTGTCAGACGGAGAAACAACTTTCGGAACAGCTTGGAGTAACTCAACAAACTGTTTCTTATCGTTTAAAAGCAATGGGTAAGATTCGAAAAGGAACAAAGTGGGTACCACACTTTCTGACTCAAGAAAATAAAAACAGCCGTCTTAACATTTGTGTGAGTCTTTACAACAAGCAACATAGAAAGTCTTTCTTGTGGAAAATTGTGACCGGCGATGAAAAGTGGATTTATTTTGATAATCCGAAACGCAAATATGATTGGGTTGACCCCGGCGAGCCGACAACATCCACGCCAAAGCGCAATATTCATTGTAACAAAGTCATGCTGTGCATATGGTGGGATATGAAAAGCGTACTGTATTATGAACTTCGCAAACCTGGTCAAACAGTTACTACCGATCGCTATTGTCATCAATTGATGCAAGTGAATCAAGAAATTGAGAAGAAACGTCCATTTTCTGGTAAAGGAAAACGTCCAGTAAAACTGCTCCATGACAACGCGCGGCCTCATGTGGGTAAACCGGTCAAGGATACGTTACTAGCGCTTGGATGGGAAGCTGTACCACACCCGGCGTATTCACCAGACTTAGCCCCATCCGATTATCATTTATTCCGGAAAATGCAGAACGATTTGTCTGACGTGCGATTCAAAACATTTGAAGAAGTGGAAAAATGGGTCGCTAAATTTCTCACCTCGCAAGACGAAAGTTTCTTTGCGAAAGGCATCCGCGAGTTACCTGAGAGATGGCTGAAGGTCATTCAGTGCGATGGAGATTACTTCGATGAATAACTGTGTTTTACTTCTTTTTTTAATAAATCTTGAATTTTTTGAAAACTGTCCTAAAACTTATTTGTACACCTAATATATTTAGTGAAGCTCAAAAAAAAAAAAAAATTATGAAAATCCTATGGATTGGTGCCTGGCGATAGGACTACCTCGAAGGCTCTCAATAGATATACCTTTGTGATTTAAAAAAATGTTTCTTTTCCACCAACCGTTTCCCAAAACAAAATATCCATACTTTGCCACTTTTTTCGGGCCTCTAGGTAAATGTAGCCCTTAAATATTAAATAACGAAATCGACGAAAAAAATAAAGCCCTCAGCTCTCATAATCATTGGTCATTGGAACCACCGCGATAAAGCCGTTCCGTCAAAGAGACGCTCCCGCGATCCTCGCAATCCCATCGAAACTCGAGCTCCGGGGATTCGAGCCCCGATACGATTGTTCGGTCGTGAAAAGATCGTGCCCAGTGACTTCAGCCAGTCTCGCTTTCCTCCGTTGCGTTTTGTCATCATCGGGCAATCACCGCTAGCCACGCTAGTATACTTCGGTCGAAAAATTCAAAGAGAATAAACGAAAAATCACCTCGATTTCCGGTCCACCGACCCACCTAACGGCCGGCAATTCCTTCTGCAGCAACAGATGATTGGCCTCGTCGTCGAAGCCCCACTGACAAATGGCCAATGTAGCACCGGCCGCCTTGACCTGGTCCACCATCTCGGTGAACTTTTCATGCTCGTATTCCCGCAACTTTTTGTAATCCTCGACCGAGGTAACGTCGAGCTTGTGCTTGGTCTTTGGCTTCGGTGGCTCGAACGGACACGTCAAAATGGCCAGTTTCACGTTCTCAAGTCTCTAGAAAACGAAACCCGAAGGATCGGTCAGCGTGGAATTCCAGCAACTGTTTCTTTTCCCCGAGGATACGGAGTTACGTATCTCTGGTGGGGTATAAAAAATGATTTTTTTGAAAGCTTGTTGTTTAAGGGAGACTTTGTCCTTTGTGCCCAGCGGGAGATATCAGCGGCTCAACATGAGCAGCTAGAAGAAGAGGAGGGATGCCTCTATGGACCAGGCATTGCCGATTAGCGGTAATTATAAACACATTTGTGTAAACGCATTACAAAACTTTAAACGCGTTTTTCACGAAAACACGTTTTTAAAAATGGCTGACATTCTCCTGACCGCTGTAATTAACATATCGGCCTGAAATTTGGACAGCATACTCAGAAAATATGTCTTCACGGAATGACGGATCGTTTTTTCGATAGATACATTTTTGCATTTATTATTTATCTTTTTATGCGAAAAAAACGCGAAAATTCGATTTTTTTTAAATTGCCGCCATTTTCCGAAATTTGTACTAAACGAAAAACCCATCCGTCATTCCATGACCAAAGGGCCACAGATTGATAATATGCTTTGAATTTGTGTTTCAGATCAACAAAGAGGGGGCAGTGATGTCAGCCGTTTACCTCCCGCGATTTGAGGACCTGTTTTCGCGGAGCTGCAACGGCCGCCATTTTGGTTTTTTTTTCAAAAAAATAATTTTTTTCACGTTCTGTATATCATGAATAAAAGCAAGAAAAAAACCGCACTCAAAAAGCTTTACTCGTTTCCTTTAAAAAAAATAAAATGTTAACACCTGAAATATGGCACTCCAAGGACAAAGCCTCCCTTAATCACTTTTAAAGGGCCGCGGGAGAAATAAAGTTCCTGTACTAATACATTGTGTGACGTCACCAGTGCGAACGTATTGTCAAAATTGTTTCGTTTTTCGATCGCATTAAAGGAGAACCCCTTAATTATTGTAGCAGTTGGGATTCGTTTGGCTCGTTTGTAAAAACGAATCATGATATGGAGAATCTTTACTGCTTGAAATTTGCTGTAGCAAAGTGTCTGGTCAGTTCGGCGCATTGTGAGCATCGGCTGCAATTCTCTTTGCAACGTTGCGTTGTTCGGTAGTTATTTTTTTTTTTTCAATTTTGGCCAGGCTCGCGATTTTACCTTGGGCATTTGCGGATGACTGAAGTCCTTGTCGACAACGACACCACGTACGAGGACCGTGTCTTCAAGGCGTCCTCCGACTTTTCCCTCGATCTTGATGAGCTCGAAATTGACGTCGCGTTTCTCGAGATCGGCCACGGCCATTACGGCGTTGACAGCGATCTCGGCCATCTGCTTGTGGCATTTGTTGATACTGAGACCCGTAATGAAAAATAGAGAAATGAATGAATAACAATAACTATTACTCATTTGTTTCATGCATTTTGTTCAGTTTGTTTGAACTATTCATTCTATTTACAACTATGAATTAAACGTAATAAAATTGAAAAGAATAAATGAAATTAAGTTCATTTCATTTAGTTAATTAAGGCCGGAGCCTGACTTAGAAGGTCCGAAAAATCGTTCTTTTTATATCTTGCAAGGGGGCATTCCCTACTCCCCATCACCGATTTCGCTCAAATTTATAGGACATGCAGGACTTGGCTAGAAATGAAAGTAGCCGAAATGGGAACTCCAGATGGCCAAGCGTTTAGAAAATAAAAATGTTGACGCGGCTCTCGCATCGTATAAGCCATTTACGTTAGTATGTTTGCCAAGCAGCGGTTGGCGTAGCGGTAAGAGCTCGGACTAGTAATTCGATGGTCGTGGGTTCGACTCCCCGTGTGGACACTTTTTTCTCTTTTTCTATCTTTTTCTCTCGATTTTTCTATTATTCATTTTCCAATTAAGCAAAGAGGTGAATAATTTATTTTATTCATTTATTTATACGCAAAAGGCATATAGGACGTCATTTTTCAATGAGCGCATAATCGTAGAAAATTTGGAGTTGCTGATTGACTCGTGGGGAGGACAAGCAAATCCGCAATTATACGACGAACTCTTCCAAGATGAAGAAGGATTGCCAACGTGTAGCATCAAAGTCATTCCCCCTAAATGTACTCCACTGGTGCAAGCGTGCGATGTATATATTTATCGTCAGGTTAAAAACTTTATTAAAAAAATACGAAATTGCTCTTATCTCATCGAGGAAGAAAAAGAAATAACTTCCCGAGAAGACTGCATAAAAATACATTCGATTGTTCATCATCAATTATCCGCGCCAATATTCGGTAACATGTTACGTTACGCGTGATTCGCTTCTAACCTTTGCGATGAGAGAGATTTATCCAAATTGGCGGGCGTGATAGCTAAAAAAAACTAAACGACCTATTGAATCAACCCGCAGTTTATTTTCGCCAGTATAAAAATCTCTTCGAAGTCAATTTAAAAAGTTGTTGAAAAAGGCTTTTTTAATCATTTTTATAGCACGTTAAAGTGTTCTTTTGGCACCTCTTTTTTTCAAATCTGAAAAATGTTATAATTTCACGATTTTTTCAGCTTTTCTTAATTCACCCAGAAGAAAAATATATAACAAATGAAAATTTTATTGGTTTTTTTGTTTCACTCAAGAATTACGAGCTGCATCTTTCCCGCCGATTGGCAACTGCAGTGGCAGTACGCACGTGGAATAGGCTGATTAATCTGCAGTCATTTATTGTTTCATGTTGAACTTCTTTTTTTTATACATTTCAAATATACAGAAAAGATACCTCAATATCGACTGCGCCCACTTGGATTTTCCCTTATAAAAAATTCCCGAAAAACGCTTTATGGACCTTCTAATTCAGGCTCCCGCTGAGCTCATTGATTTTTATTTTAGTTATCGAGATCTTTGGTTTATTCAGTTTGCTTAGTTTGTTAAATATATTGTATCAATGTAAATAAAACGAATAACTTCAATAATCTAAACACCGTAAATAAACCAAAACAGTGCAATAAAATTACAATTAATAAGATAAATAATCTGTTAAACAAAAGAACACCAACGAACACATATTAACTAAATTAATTGAAATATAAAGAAATTGATAGATATAAATCATTTTAATGTATCTAGTTCATTGAGTTCGTTTATTTCGCTGAGATATTTTATTTATTAAGATATGTAGTTATTTTATTATTTACATTTATCTAGTCATTTTAATATTTAGTGTATTTATCTGTTTATTCTATTCCAAAGATAAATTTGATTAATTAATCACCTAAATGACGTAAATAAACCAAAAACTAAATATTAAAAATGCGCTAAAAAAACATTAAAGTTCAATGAAAAATTCCGGAAACGAGGAAATGTTTTCTTACATTTTCGAGCCGAGCGTCGTCATGGCGGTCCTGATGAGTGGTTGCAAGTCCTTGGGATCGATGGGAAACGATTCGGCTATGCTGTCGAGATGTTTGTTGGCGCATTGAGCGGCCAACTCGAAGCCATCAGCTATTCTGATAGGATGAATGCCTTTGTCCAACAAACGTTCCGCATGTTCCATGAGTGCACCAGCGAGTACTACGACTCCGGTGGTGCCGTCGCCGATTTCGTCGTCCTGGGACTGCGACAGTTGGACCATGAGCTTAGCGATCTCGTGATCCACGTCCATGTTCTTGAGGATCGTCGCGCCGTCGTTGGTGACCATTACGTCTCCGTCCGAGCTGACCATCAGCTTGTCCAGGCCTTTCGGCCCGAGGGACGTTCTGAGAGTGTTGGCGATGGCACGAGCCGCGTAAATATGGGACTGCGAACGAAAGAATTACGAACAGTCATGCATAATGAAAGAATGAATAGATAAATCTGTACTTATAATGAAGCTGCAACGTCTGTCTGTCTTCGGATCACTTGAAAAATACTGAACCGAATGAAATTTGGTCTTCTCGGTTGTATAGCTTACAATGCTACGAAGGTAATGGTATGTTTCATTTAAGGAGAGTTTCATGTAACTACACCTAGATGGTCGAGGTCGAGGATTTAGAAACTATGAACATTCCGTCGATCGTAGAAGACCTACACTATGGGCCTGGTATCGATGATTCCATGTAAGTTGCCAAATTTCATGATTTATTTATTTCCAAATTTTCAAACGCGTTTTTCTCAAAACCACGTTTTTCACATTGGTACCCAAAATTTCTCGAAAACCAATGAGCCGACTGCCTTGAGGTTTTTTTGGGGATATTCTATACACCATTATCTAGTACTTGCCATAGGATTTTTTTCCCGTTACTTAGTTTTTGTTTTATAGGCAAAATAATAACTAATTTTTTACCCAAAAATCACTATTTATGTTCAAATGTTCGTCATTTTGTCATAAATCGATATTTTCAAAATCGGCTATGACAAGTACTAGATTATAGTATCTAATTTAATAATCTTTTTGGTTTTTTGTTTCAGATGATTTTTGGAGAAACGCCAGTGGGTACCGTATACGCAGATTTTTTACGACGCTCCAAGGATCATATTTATTTTTGTATATTTTTGTATATTTTTGATATTTTTAAATAAAGAAAATTAAACATATTTTTGAATGTATATACTTTTGGATAATTAAAACCCCAATCCGAAATTTCAAATAGTTTTTCTTGAAAAAATTCACAAAAATGACCTTTTTTCGGCTCCTAGGTTTATATCTCCCCTTAAATCGAACGAACATAAATTGTAAAAAAAGGGAACCTTACACAAAGCTCAGTGCAGATGGAGCCACGTAAACATAACGTAGACAAAAGAAGCTGTCAACGCGCGAGGTATATTTTCGCGGTGTGTGTCTTGTACTAAAATTATATGAATGGACATAATGGACATAATATCAAATATTTGACTATACCGGAATTGAAATATCGGCTTCTACTCTTTTCCTTCTCTGTTCATCCTTTAAAGTTTCTTTTTTGCTCCAAACAAACAGGGAAGGTATAACCCCCTTTTCAATATTTTCCGGCTCAGTTTCATCCCCGTAAAGAATGAAAATGAGCTAGGTAACTATTGTGTAATAAAATAATACCAGAATGTTGAAAAAATGCGAATATTTAAAATGGAATTTTTTAGGTTATGATGATTAACTCCTTTCGAATATACTTTTAGAAGTAAATAGCGTAAAAAATATTATGTTTATACACTGAACTGTAACAAATCCTTCATTTCTGTAGTCTGCAGATCTAAAATGATCAGAATCTAGCCTTGAATGTTTTGTGGCTGTAAAGTGATTGCGACGTATAGCAATTTCCCATTGCTTGCGAAGCCCCTCCCATTGCGAGCGGCTGGAGTCGACCTAGCAATAGTGAACTCTATGTCGCCTACTCCAAAGTAACCAACCGAGAAAATCTTTTTATTTTAACCGACGGGGAAGAAATACGCGCAACGTAGTGTATAATGAAATTTTATAAGATCAATTGAATTTTAATTTTAGATAACTCATTTCGGAAAATAACATATCCAAAATTCGAAGGTTTCACATTAGTACTTTTTTTATTTAGGGAAGTTGAGATCAATCAATGTAATTTCATTGAAATATTCGTAAGTAAATACTCAATAGTTATGATGAAGATGTAAGGGCCAAAAAGTCAGTATATATGGAATATAAATTAAAAAAAAAATAACCACAGTAAATTATTTAAAAAACTGTAGACCAGGAAGTTGCGGGCAGAAGCTAGTATCCAATTAATGGTTTATATTTGATACATGCTGCATATTAGGCGGCATATGCAATGCCTACCCTGTCAGGTACACTATTTTTTCGAATTGAAAATTAGCAATACCCATGATGGAGTCCGGCTAGAGGGCCATAGGTGACATTTGTGCGGAATGTTGACACTATCCATTTTAAGGCACTATTGTCAGATACAAATTTGAAAAAAGTGTCCATTTTTTAAAATTATTATTCCACTGACCTTTCCGAATACGTCTGTGTCTCGATAAGAATTGCCAAAATTGCTTTATTTCTCGGCCATAAAAGGGAACCCCTTAAGTATTGTAGCAGTTGGGATTCTTTTGGTACGTTTGTGAAAACGAAACATGACATGGAGAATCTTTACTGCTTGAAATTTGCTGTAGCAAAGTGTCTGGTCAGTTCGGCGCATTGTGAGCACCGGCTGCAATTCTCTTTGCACCGCCATGTGATTATTTATGTAATTTTATCAAAATTTTGCCAGGTCAAAACTTGAAACACTTTTATCTCGTAACTGTGTTTTTCAAAACGGTGTACATAATTTCTAGATTTCCAAAGGATTGACTTTAAAATTGGATGAGGTTCAAGTTTGCATAGTTGGAATACAATAAAAATTAATATTTTGGGATTCCTTTGATTTATTTTAGCAGATCTTGCCAACAAAGTTCCCTCAACCATTTTTTGAGAAACCTCTTCAACGGCTGACAATATAAATATATAAAAAAAGATCTTCTGTAATAATTAAAATAAGGAAAATAAAATGTAAAAAAGAGCTTTCGTTGCGTTCCCAACTATGCAAACTTCAAGACTATACATTTTGTGCATTTATTCAGTGTCATAGTAGTTTAGTCTTGACTGGAGTTTTTTTCTCAACATTTTTCTTTTCATTAACAATAATGATGGAAATTTTCTTCGAAAAAAAAAAGGAAAAAAAAGTTTATTTTGGTTTTGATGATTGAAACAGGATAACAAGAAAGAAGATAACTTTTTTTCGATTAACCGGGTGCCCAAAATCAAGTATAGCATTGAGCCTGTCACGTTTAAAGGCCCTTCACAATATTAATAATAACTTCTTCAATTATTAATATTTTTAAATGAAATTTGGCAAGCAACTTTGTTAATATACGTACAAATGTCCGACCGATTTTTTAATCATTTAACCTATTCCGTCACAGTTAATTTCTTTTTAAATAACCCTTGATTTTCATTCCTTCAGACTGGTATTTGTTCCGGTCAATACAGTCTGCACTTATAACTCGGTACATCATCTCATACAAAGGATTTAAAAAATTGCTAGATGACTGGATTTTGTTAAAAGAACCCAAACTCTCAAGTGGAATTCCATCGCTGGCCTAAAGACGAATAGGCCATGATATTAAACTTTGCATCCTTCGAATGCAAAGAAAATTCTTTATTTATTCATTGCTTCATTTTGATTACTATTTAAACTCTTTTATGGCAGGTTTAAGTCATGTGTTTTTAATCAAGATCTTCGAAAAAGTTCCAGGCATTTTTGCAGTCTAAATATGCCGCAAAGAACTGGGCGATACGAAATCATTGTTGTGCATTCCAACTATGCAAACTTCAATGCCATGATGAGCCAAGCTTGTACGAACAGACGATACTTTGAATAAAGCAGTTTGTCAATTTGCTAGCCCACGATTATTTGTCGTTTCTCAAAAAATGGGAGGCCTCACATGCAACCACACAGTATTTACTTTATTTATCAATTTAATGTGTCATATATAATATTTTATATATTTTTTAATTTGTTTTTTTCCTAAGGTACACGCTGTTAGTGTTTGTTACCTATTTTTCCCCATATTGTGACTGTTTCTTTCCTCCACTGTTTTTTCCATACCCCTTTTTTCTTCACCTTTCTCCCTGTTCCACCCTCCTTGGAGCTACAACCAACTTCCCCCTCTGTATTATATTCATAATGACATTTCTGTCATGGGTATAGGGACACTGTGGAAAACCTGTACCAATACAGCCGGTCATCAAGTTCGCTCCCCCAGTCGTTCAACTAGTCTTATTTCGCGAAATGCTGAAGAAAAACATCTCACGACAAAATGTACGTAACTGAGATTCAAACCCAGGACCTCCCAGTCCACAGGTTTAGTAGCAAGCACGCTAACCACTAGACCATCGCACCGGTAATTATATTTTATATTTTCGATGTATTTTCTTCTATAGCTAGATACAGGGTGTCCTGTTATGAATGGATAATCCTGCAACTGTCCATACGTCAGATCATGTCCTGCTACATGCTGGAATTTCAGTTTAGTAAAAGCCCCATGGTTTTCGAGATAGAAATCATCTGCTATTAGTCGTTTGCATGCCATTTCTACTAATGATAACTTTTTTTTATCTGGTTTATTAAAAATCACTGTCCATTATTTGGTTTATCTGGAAAAATGTTTTTTAACCTCAAATGTTAAGGAAACTTTATGAAAAAAGATCTTATGCAGAATGTTCATACAAACCAATTCCAACATCTGACTTTGATAGCCTGCAGTGTAAATAAAAATGTACTACGTATATCGTGCCGATTACTTTTAAAAGTTACTTAGTTATTGTCGATGCAGATGATTTGTAGAAATGGCATGCGGAAAACCAAAACCAGGTTTAAAAAAGAAAACATAAAGCCTGAAATCTCAAAAACTGTGGGACTTTTACTAAACTGAAATTCCAACATAGAAATACATAATAGAAAAGATATACATATATATATATATTATATTTGTCATATGTGTGTGTGTACACACACACACACACACACACACACACACACACACACACACACACACACACACACACACAGAATGTTCTAGAATAACTCGAATATTTATGACATGATTTCACTAAAATGAAGTAAAGAATTTTTTTTTTTTTTTTCACTTTACAATTGTATATTTTATTCGTCGGGTGTGTCGCGATATTTTCGTGCTAAATGAGGGAGGGAGGGGTGACGACTTCAAAAATCTTCGAGGCTCGCGCTTCGGCGTTCCTTTTATGGGCACAATACGAGCGCAGCGGCGTTATTCCCTCACACACACACACACACGTATGCCCACACACGGACGTACAAACTTTTACAAACGACACTCGATACGTTGAACCGTCAAACACAAATCGAGAGAAAATAATTGACGCGTCATGAGAAAATTACGATTTTATCGAGATTTCACGAACGTCGGGGAAAAAATGTGCAACTTTTTTTTCCGATAATCTCAATGGAGGAACGAGCCGCCATTGCTACTGACTCACGTGGCCGCCCACGGGATGAGAAATTCAAGGCGTATTTTACCGTAGAAAGTAAATAGTTAAAAGCAGAAAAACATGCACAAAAAGAGAGAGTTACGATGAATTTTGTATGTGAACATAACGATTCAATATTCGTCGTAAAAAAAACGTTGATATTTGCTCACCTTGATCGCATCGTTGCCGGTGAGCCGTTTCTGCTTCTCCTGATCGCGAAGTATGATGAACGGCCGGCCGTACTCATCGAAAGCAATCGATCCCGGAATCGCCGCCATCGTGTCGACTCTTCGCGTTGCTATTTCACTCAAATGTTCTCCCGCACCGTCACCCTCCGGACGTTATGTTATTCTCGTTTCTCCTTCGGAAGATTCTCGCGAACCGTCTCACTTCTCGAGAGTCGCCACCATTTTGGAATCGCTCCGTGTCGTTGGGCTGTCGGGCGAGAAGTGGAATGCGCTCGTTTGTTTCGTTCGTAAAGTGGCTCCCTCTTTTTGCCACTTCGCGACATATGTCCTTTCCTCGCCGCCAGAGGCGCTTCCACACTTCCGGTTTTCAAAACAAATTCACTTGACGCACATTCACGATCGATATAAAAACGTTTTGGCATTTTCAATCATGTTCGCTCGGTACAATTCTTTTTGCTAGTGCTATTAGCTTTTAATAGAAATTAGCTTTTTTAAAAATATTTACGCAGAAAATGTATATTCCGCTACGCCGAAATGATGCTCTAATGTTATAATTTTAATCTCTAATGTTTTGACTAAATATTTGCCTTAATGGGCCTACTTTGATTAGAATATTAAATATAAGTCATTATAACGTAAAAATGATTGATAAATGCGGAATTAAAAAAAAATTAAGTGTCCAGAATTGAGTCCACTAGTGTAGATAATCGAGCTGAGTATCGCGAGAAAAAAAAATCAATTTGACAGCAATCTCAGGGTCTAGCGATGTAAGGATTCGGCGACTGTGATTAATAAATACTTTTTTTTTCTTGCACAGTTATATATTTCACATACAACTATTTACCTTGTTTGTTTGTTTCTTTTTTTTAAGTTATTCCGTCGACACTTTACAATTGTCAACAATTATACACATATAAGTCGTACACATAGTAGTTTCACCAAGTAGATCGATATGTTTGTCTGTGTTTGTGTACATACATATGAGGCATTCCACTTCACTTCAGCCTGTAAAAAAACATCCACAAATAATTTTGAAAAATCGAGTTACTTTATTGAAAAATATTCACCGAGTGTCGACATTTTAAAAAAAAATTCTGACGTTTTTTCTCGTTGATTACCATTTTGCCATTCAAATGGCTGAATCTTTGGTAGGATTTGACGTATTTACATTCTTAAAAAACGAAAATGTGCGTCTTTTTCTAGTCTTCCGGGGAAAAAAATTAATTTAGATTTTAATAAGCGAGTCGAACTCAAGCAAGAACTCGAGCTGAAGCAAGTCGTTTCAGGGCAAAATATGCAAAAATATTTTTTTTCTCAAGGAAAGGCACTCGTTATTTTTTTTTTTAATTTTCCCGAATTGTGAATACGAAAAACGGATTTCTGGTATTTTTTATATTATGGTATTCCTAAACACAGTGAAGCAACAGCTATTTTTATTAAAATTTTTTTTTCTTTTATTAATATTCGATTGAAGAGTGTGGAGCACTCGCTGTATGTTTACCAGGTTTTTGAAATACATACGACATATATGTCATATGTATTGGAGCCTTGGAGTGCTCCACACTCTTCAATCGAATATTAATAAAAAAAAAATTGTAAAGAAAAATAGTTGTTACTTCACGGTGTTTAGAAATCCCGTAATATAAAAAATACCAAAAATCCGTTTTTCGTATTCACAATTCGGGGAAATTAAAAAAAAAAAAAATGAGTGCCTTTCCTTGAGAAAAAAAAAATATTTTTGCATATTTTGCTCTGAAACGGACTTGCTCAATGAAATCTAAATTAATTTTTTTCTGGAAGGCTAGAAAAAGATGTACATTTTCGTTTTTTACGAATGTAAATACGTCAAATCCTGCCAAAGATACAGCCATTTGAATGGAAAAATGGTAATCAACGAGAAAAAACGTCAGAAATTTTTAAAAAATTTTGACACTCGGTCAATATTTGTCAATAAAGTGACTCGATTTGTCAAAATTATTTGTGGATTTTTTTTTCCTGGCTGCCTCATATATCTATAATAGTATTCTACTCGATAAAGGTACTTTCGACTCGAAGCCTAGTGGCAAACATTTTTGGATCACTAAAACACTTTCGTCATCTTTGGTTTTTGTTTTTCTTTACCACTTTCGTGTATATATATATATATACAGGGTGTCCCAAAACTCAACGATAATCTGAGACCGGATGAAAGGCCAAGTTATACCAGTTCTGGGAAGAATAAAAAAAAATCCATATCAATCAGTTCAGCGATAATAGACATTTTTAAAAAAAAGTTGAAATTCGACACCCTTGGTCGCATTTTCAAGTCCTGTGATCACCAATGTCACAATTTCGCTGTGATTTTTTTAATTTCGTGATCTTCATTAACGATGCTATTAATCGCAACTAGAAATTAATGCAGAAAACATTGTCAATTTAATAAAATAAGTTAAGTTTTAGTGAGTCATGGTTCACAAAAATATTGTTACTTAATTTTGACGCTTCATTTTGAAAAAAAAATGTACTACACTACCCTTGGCAAGTTATTTCAAAAGATGGCGCATTTAATCAAGATTTCAAAATGGTGCAACACTTGCCACTTTTCTTGCCATTAAAAATTTTATTTCTTATTTTTTTCAAATTGAGCTCATTTTGAACAACTCAACATTAGGAATTTTTGTTACTAAAATTTGTTTTTTTTTGTTTCTGGTCTGAAATAAAATTATTATTTTTAGTAAAGAGGTAATTGAGTCAGTTAATAACCAATTTTCATTGTAAAAAACATATGTTTTTTACAATAAAAATTGGTTATTAACTGACTCAATTACCTCTTTAGTAAAGAGGTAATTGAGTTTAGTAAAGAGGTAATTGAGATTACCAGTAAAGAGGTAATTGAGTTTAGTAAAGAGGTAATTGAGTCAGTTAATAACCAATTTTTATTGTAAAAAACATATGTTTTTTACAATAAAAATTGGTTATTAACTGACTCAATTACCTCTTTACTAAAAATAATAATTTTATTTCAGACCAGAAACAAAAAATAACAAATTTTAGTAACAAAAATTCCTAATGTTGAGTTGTTCAAAATGAGCTCAATTTGAAAAAAAATAAGAAATAAAATTTTTAATGGCAAGAAAAGTGGCAAGTGTTGCACCATTTTGAAATCTTGATTAAATGCGCCATCTTTTGAAATAACTTGCCAAGGGTAGTGTAGTACATTTTTTTTTCAAAATGAAGTGTCAAAGTTAAGTAACAATATTTTTGTGAACCATGACTCACTAAAACTTAACTTATTTTATTAAATTAACAATGTTTTTTGCATTAATTTGTAGTTGCGATTAATAGCATCGTTAATGAAGATCACGAAATTAAAAAAATCACAGCGAAATTGTGACATTGGTGATCACAGGACTTGAAAATGCGACCAAGGGTGTCGAATTTCAACTTTTTTTTTTTAAATGTCTATTATCGTTGAACTGAGTGATATGGATTGTTTTTATTTTTCCCAGAACTGGTATAACTTTGCCTTTCATCCGGTCTCAGATTATCGTTGAGTTTTGGGACACCGTGTATATATAGGGTGACTCAACATGCGACGTCCAGAAGAAAAATCTAGTTGCCTCGTGTCACACTATCCGAATCACCCCCCCATTTATGTTCTACGATATTTTTAGTTTTCAGAAAAACAAGGATTTGAACATTTTTTTTCCACTTTTCCTGTGCTGTAGATTTTTATTTTATTTTTTATTTAGTGTACGTGCTTTCGCTTCGAAGTTTTTCAAAGCAAATTCGAGCCATTTAGACTAGTATAAGTATTTTTTTTATCACTCAAACTCTCGTGACTGACGCTCTCAAGCCTATTTTGTTAACCATTTTAACTAACCCTTAACTATCGATTAAAATCGAAGGCATTTACGTAAGTGTTCAGTCGGCCATTAATTGATTGCTCGATAATGCACTTCTGACGTTATCACAAAACAAAATCACGAGGAAAGTGAATGCACAAAAGAGGAAAAATAAAAAAAAATGGTTTTTTTCTCGAAAAGTAAAAAAAAGATCGTAGAACATAGATGGTGGTGATTGGGATAGGAATTGATACGAGGCATCTGGAATTCCTTTCGGAAGTCGTTTTTCAGTTCACCCCATGTGTATATATATAGACATATAACTCGAAAGATAAGGAATACACATCGAATTTATTTGCAGAGTGTACGCACCCCCGTGAAATAAAATAATTATTTTTCGGAGTAAAATTTGCATGTTCCTTGTAGTAAAAAAAATAAATAAAACACGAATTAATCATTTGATTTTGGAAGGATCGCGTCGTATCGCTTCGCCTTTGCTCTTAAAGTCTTATACAGGCCTCCCCAATTAACGCGTCTTATCGAATAGTTCTTACTTTCTACCACGACATGCATTTTGCGTGAGGAGTTTCGCATTTGTGCGTCTGAATAGATAAAGGATCGTCACCCAACTGCGCTTCAGCCTCCTCAAAATTCTCATCGCCCAACATACGTCAATTGAGGTTGCTCGACGGCAACATCTTCGAGTCCTGTGTCATAAAAATTCAGATCTATCGTTCCGAAGCACCTTTGTTCAACGCAAAAATGAGAAATTACAAGAACCTACTCTCAATACGGTGAAGGAGCCAAAATCAATAAAAAATAAACAAATAAAATTTGAAAAAAAACCAGACGAACCCGTGCCCGTGGACTTGACGATCGGAACTATTTTTTCCTCCAGGACATCGCTGACAAACAGGAATAAATTAAAAACAGAAAACCCGTGAGCAAAAGAGATTTTCAGCAGGGTGGGCGGTATGACCTTCACCTACGCGCAGGAAAGGGTGGCTCGGAACGATGATGGAGACCAATACACGCTTTCTCAAGGTCGCGTGAAGGTCAAGCAAATGCCCCGTAATAAATACATAGGCCAAAGGGCGGCAATCGAAGCGTTCGCGTATACGAGGCTTTCCACTCCGAAAACTCTTCCATCCTGTCACCTACATTCGTCGATCGCGTTTTTTGTTTCATCCATCACGACGCGTAAGGTAAATGTCCCAATTATTGAACACTATCGTGTATTTTTATTATTTCTCATTCACCTGCATGCATTTACTTATTTATAAAAAAAAAATCATTACATATATGGAACTTTTAGCTATCGAAATGTTACCTTACTTGTGCAAAAAACTTTAATTAATAGAGAAAACAATTATTCAATGCGCAACGGTGATCCGATTTGACGTCTCGTGGTAACTGCTTATCGTTTTTGCCAAGACGCGCCGCTTCATGCGTAAGGGCATGAAAAATTCAAAAACTGTCGCATCTCAAAAAGCAAAGGCGTTTCAGGTTCCTCGGAAAATTTCTTACAAATAACAATTTCAAAAAAAAAAATTCACTTAATTATATGTTAAAAAATACGGTGTTCGATCATTGGGAAATCGAAAATGCAGTGTGTCCCAATTATTGAACACTCGAATTCTCCAAGATGGCGTCATTAAACCCATCAAAACAGCGAGACAGTTAACGTGTGACAGATCGTGTGAATCGGATTTACTCAAACAAAAACCGTAAGGGGGCGTCCATATATTACGTCATTCTAAATTTGGGGGGGGGGGGGTTTGTCTGCGGATGACGGTAAATGATGGATGAGGGGGGGGGGGGGGGCTTTTCGAAATTGACGTCATTCTTGTGATACCAGTTAATTCAAAATGTACAATAGTATATTGTACAACTAGAGTGGTTTCCCCGCATGAGTGATGAAAAATATTTTGCAAGTACCTAATGGTATTAATTATTGAACTCATTATTTATTTATTTATTACATAAGGTTTGTCTACATTATATTCGAGGACTTCAAATAACAGCGTACCTATGAAAATAGTTCGATCGAGTCAAAATGAATATGGGGAGGATACGGAGATATTACCCGTGATCCAGGATTTGCAAGAATGGGTGAAAACTCCGTGGGAGCTATCCAAAGAAAACTAAAGAATAGGGAAGAATAATATTATTATATTAATGAAAATTGCCAAAGTACAAAATAATAAAAGATGATTCTATAACAAAATGTGGGAGCTATCCAAAGAAAACTAAAGAATAGGGAAGAATAATATTATTATATTAATAAACATTGCCAAAGTACAAAATAATAAAAGATGATTCTATAACAAAATGTTTTAATGTTACCCAATTTTTCTCAAATCCGCAAATGTTTTAATTTTGCCAAACTGGTAATGACGTCAGTTTTGCGAGAGGGGGGGGTCATTAGGAAATGACGATAGGATGATTGTAGGGGGGGGGGGGGTCGAAAATCAGCAAAAATCGATGACGTAATATATGGACGGCCCCTAAGTTCCTGAATAAACTTACCTTTATTCTTTTAATAATAACTCTAAGATCGTCAAATATATTTTTTGTTTGTATTCTCGTGCAATAAACATAAAAAGAAAAGTAAAAAGAGAATATAACCCAAATGTAACCTAAAAATACGAATGTAACGTTCAATATTTTTTGCTCTCCGATATTTCAGGGAGCCAAGCTGCGACAAAATCAAACAAAAACAGAACATAAAAACGAGGAAGCTGAAAATAAATATAAAATAAATTTCGAGTTGAAAAGCAAAAATAAACCAAATGCGAATGAACCAAAAACCTGTCAAAAGAGACGAAATATATATTTTTGTATTTTTACATGATTAATAAAAGATTATTCAAGTGTTTGATTTTGCTTTTATTTCTTAATTGTGTTCAATAATTGGGATATTTGCATGTTTCACATTGTTATTCTTTTTTTTTTCATTTGAAATCATTTAAAAATAATTTTAAGGGTGATTTTTCCAAAGTAAAAATATCAAAGTACAATTTGAACACGAAAGCGATGGTTTTTTCTTGATTTTGTATTTTTTTCTCGCCGAATTCGATCCCCCAGATCGTTAGCTGTTCAATAATTGGGACATTTACCTTAGCGATTGCGAATAGAAATTTGAAGAAAAAAAACGAATACGTTGCCAAGTTTCACACCCGCGCGATTTGCCGATCTCGAGAACGAAACGTAGATCGTTTTTTTGAGTAGAATGCCTTGTACATTTATTTATATATCGCTTTTAAGTGCAACGTCACACAGAACCCTTCGACTCGACGTTTCGTGCAATATTAACGATCCGTGTAATAATTGCGTATTACCTGCTCAATACAATAATCATCATAAATATACATGTATAGTATGGAGTTGCATGTGTATTCAATTTTATAATGTATATGGTTGCGTATTCATATATATATATATATTTACGCTTCAAGAAAGTATATGAATACTATGCAAATATATATAGAGCTTACAAGTGTATATATATATTGAATCGAAGATAAAAATATAATTTCAATAGAATATCTCGCAATAACATTCATAGTTCGAGCTCTCCCTCCAATGCTTTTAGGCATTCGCGTGTGATATGTTTTCATTTTATTCTTTTCTTTTCATTTTTTTGCCCATTTTTCATTGGCTTCGTCTATACACGACTTTTGTAAAGTTTCATTAACGTCTCGTAGGAAAAAAAAATCGAGAGAGGGAGGGAGGGAGAGAGAGAGCGAAAATGTGAAAAATAACGCAAATTTGGTGACAAATTTTCGCACTTTTTTTATTTTTTTTTATCATTGCGGAGAATAACCCTCTAATAAATTTGAATATATATATATTCTGTATTTCGTTCTCGCCTTCGCGCGGTGGCGTGTATGACGGAGCACCAAAGGGAAACTTTTATTATCTCTCGTTCTCTCTCCCTCTCTCTCTCTCTCTCTCTCTCTCTCTCTCTCTCTAGCATCTAATGTACTTTCGAGACTGTTTTAACGTATTATCAAATTGTGCATTGTAATTCCCGCAATTAGACTCATAATTCACATCAACAGTCGTAATAATTTTTATCGAGCAATAATAATGAAAATAATAACAATCCTGATGAGAACAACAATGACAATAACAAGAATAATAATAAAATTTCCAATAGCAATAATAACAATTACTGCTATTTTGAAAAATAACAATATTGTTAATAATAGAAGCAATAATAATGACGATAAGAATGTATACTATCGTTAAACCGCATCATTTTCATTAAAGACTAAACATAGCGCTACTCTGATATGTGTTGTATTATTCAGTCGTAATTATCGAGTGGGAATATTGGAAGCTGCTTCCCTCGATTCGGAGAAAACCAATCTTGAGGAGCTTTTCATTTCTTTTGTTTTTCCCGAGCTCAATTTTTTATTCATCATCCTCAAATGGCTTTCCGTACGGAAAATTTCCATACCGATCGTCGATACTCGTCGTATTGAAACAGAACAAAAAATCGACGAAAAAGAAAACGAAGGTTTGGACAATTAAGGAGTTTCGGGACAATTTACGAAACGTTAACAGTCGATTCAAATTTATGCAGTAAATTCTTTGTCATATACGGAAAGTAGCCTCGGAATTTGAAATCGATCGTCTACACCGTTTCTGTAAAATTTACAATTGAAAAAAAAAAACACTTTTTAACGTAGAGAGATGCCTACGCTAATAGCTGAATAGCAGTTTCGCGCAAGAAATAGTGTGATGAAATGTTTAAAACGTTATGAAAAACTGCCAAATCGCTCAGTACATTATGACACTGATGACGAAGTTGTCATCATATACTGAGTGACTTGACAGTTTTTCACAACTGTCATTTCGCTCATAAAAGATATAATACATTTTTTAAATTCATAAATGATTTCATAAACGGCATGGCTGTTTTTCAAATCTGAGTATGACAGTTTTTGACAACATTTTTTAAATTCTGTGCGTAAAAGTGCCAGTCAGCGATGAGCGTAGGTATCTCGCTGTGCTAAAAAGTGTTTGTTTTTTCAATTGCATATTTCATAGAAACAGTGGAGACGATAGATTAAAAACGTTGAGGGTGCATTCGGTATATGACAAAGAAATTGATGTAGAAATTTGAACCAAATGGTAACCTTTCGTCAATTGTCCCAAAAACTCCTTAAGGGAGACTTTGTAGTTGAAATTGCAGCGGGAGATGTTAGCGGCTCAACATGGGCAGCTAGAAGAAGAGGAGGGATGCCTCTATGGACCAGGCATTGCCGATTAGCGGTAATTACAAACACATTTGTGTAAACACATTACAAAACTTTAAACGCGTTTTTCTCGAAAACACGTTTTTAAAAATGGCTGACATTCTCCTGACCGCTGTAATTAACACAACGACCTGAAATTTGGAGAGCATACTCAGAAAATATGTCTTCACGGAATGACGGATCGTTTTTTCGATAGATACATTTTTGCATTTGTTATTTATCTTTTTACGCGAAAAAAAAACGCGAAAATTCGATTTTTTTTTTAATTGCCGCCATTTTCCGAAATTTGTACTAAACGAAAAACCTATCCGTCATTCCATGACCAAAGGGTCACAGATTGATAATATGCTTTGAATTTGTGTTTCAGATCAACATAGAGGGGGCAGTGATGTCAGCCGTTTACCTCCCGCGATTTGAGGACCTGTTTTCGCGGAGCTGCAACGGCCGCCATTTTGGTTTTTTTTTTCAAAAAAAAAATTTTTTAACGTTCTGTATATCATGAATAAAAGCAAGAAAAAACCGCACTCGAAAAGCTCAACTCGTTTCCTTTAAAAAAAAATAAAATGTAAACACCTGAAATATGGCACTCCAAGGACAAAGTCTCCCTTAACCGAGACCGAGAAGGCGATCAAACGAACGGGAGTTTCAATTGACCGAGAACGACGATCCACGCGTACGCTTACGATCTAGATTAGCTTTACGACAGTTAAGGTTGAGTTTGATTCTTTCTACAACGATTCCCCGTACAACGTTCTCCGTGATCGTGGCGAGGAAGAAGGAGGAAGCGGAGAACGAGGTCGGAGGATTTTTGGTTTTTCACTCGTTCCGTCTAGACGAAGAGACCGCGCTTGAATAAAATACGATTGCCCTGTTGACCGGTGATTCGTTTCTCACCGGAAGTGTACTGGACGACGGACTTGATCTGATCGGTCGCAACCGGACCGATGCACACCAGCGGATCCTTGAAGTACGAGCAAACCTTTCGCGTCGATTGCCTGTGACGTCGCTGCAATTGGCAGCAGAGACCGCGGCTTATGTCGCACTCGTTTGACATGTTGCACTCTTCGCCTGGAAATTTAACGACGATTAGAGAAAAAAGAAAAAAAAACGAAGGCAATGACGATTATGCGAATACACGACGTTCGTGAATGGCGAAAAAAAGAGGGCGGTTCGATTGAGACAGGACGTGTGCAATTGCCAGATGGCTGCTGATGTTTTTGCTGCACTGCGAATTAATTGTAGTCAGGTATACTTTTGTAGGATAAGTTCAAATGGATCCATATAAAAATGTGATAGATCTATCAAAATAAATATAAAATAATATTTATTTTCAATTTAATATAAAAGTCAAATGGAACGTTGGTAGTAGTAGTAGTAGTAGTAGTAAAAAATAATGCCAACCCTTGTTAGAGCCCACACGGAAATAAAATATATCTAAAAATATATTTTTCGATATATTAAAAATGGATGTAAAATATATTTCAGATATATATTATCCATCTTAGATATAGATTAGATATATGCAATATATACGGGAAATGCATTAAAAATATATTCGCGATATCAAAGTTTTCGGCCAAAATAGATCTTCAGAATGTATATAAAAATGTATATGTTGGATAGGCGGTTACGTATATTCAAACTATATTGAAAATATACTTACAATGTACTCAAATTCCCCTTAAAATATACGACAAATGTATTTTAACTGTATTCGACTTATAATTGAAATATACTTTAAATGTATTTAAACTACATCTAAAATATACACGATATACGTTCATACTCCGTTTGAAACATACTTGAAATATGTTTATACTACATTTAAAATATTATTGAAATATATTCAACGTGTATTTAAGGGCGGGGTAAAGTATTAAAATTTTTTTTTTCATTTTTTTTAAATTTTTTAAATGAATGCATAATATATCACGAATATTGTGTTAAAATTTTTATGCAATCGAGAAGTGTTCTCAAACTTATGTGCAATGAGCGCTAAGCGACCAAACTACTCTTCTGCGTTTTTCAAACCGTTTTTATGAGACTTGTCATATTTGAAGTCCGTGTGCACGATAACTCAAAATCTACTGGACTAATCGCTTTGAAATTTTGCACAGTACTTCTTCACATAATTCACCAGGTATTGTCGAGAGCTTTTTTTGTTTTTTTTTTAATAATTACTAATTGTTCAACAACAAATTAGCCGATTTTTTTTTAGCGAAAATCGGGTTTTTGGCTCCCAAGTGCTACGAAAAATCGAAAAATCGAAAAAAAATTTTGATTTTTTTGTTTCAGATGATTCTGTTGCGAGTTATGGTGCACACCGCAAACCAACTTTTTTTCGAGGCGCCTCCGGGGTTTAATTTTCACTCGCTCAATTTTGAATATTTTGCAATGCAAATTTAGGAGAATGTTGTTCAAATGTTACTTTATTATATGTAAATTTTTCAATAAACGACCACTATTCGTTACGCCAAAAAAAATCTTAAAAACATGCCTTTTTTCGCCGAATTAACCCCGCCCTTAAGATATACTTGAAATATATTTAAACTATACTTGAAATATTCTTAAAAATTTTGTTATGACGTTATTTACATCATTGCACTATTTTACGATATTTTCCCTTGTCATTAATTACGATTATGGTGTTTGCGGTTCAAATATATTAATGGTTCAAATTTAAATTATATCAGACGCTTACACGCCGTAAGGTGGATTCGAACTCGGGACCTCTGAGTGATGAGCTGGGACGTTCCCGACCGAGCTAGTTCTACTTGTTAAATTAAGTTTCGTATCGTCTGCATATCGTACAATACACAATGTTAGTTTATTGAGAAATGTGTGGATTTACAAGAGTAACTAACATTATCGGATCAATTATTTAATTGCGTTCGCATAGAGAGCGATAATCGAATAGAATTACATAACCTTCAATTGTTTTGTCCGATCATTTATTCCGGCTAGTGCGGTTAGGTCTTCGCGAGATACCGACTTGAAGATGTTCTTCATTTGCAACGTCATCTGTTGCTCAAGTTGCTTAACCAATCATATTTGAAATATATAAAACATACATTCAGTTTGTATGTTCGATTTATTTAAGATGTATCTTAAATGGATTTATATTTATATATCGTGTAGGTATATAAATACCTATTACCCAAAAACTAATACCCAAAATCTATTACCCACAATCTAAATTAAAAATAAATACCTCTTACCCAAAAATATAATTGTCATATGCAACTTTTCGAACCAATTATATTTAATACATGTTTTATATATTTTTCGATATATTTTTTATGTATTTTATTTTCATGTGGGAGGTAGCAGCTACGCGTATATAGACGTTACTTACACGTATATGTAGTCGCATTAGTAGTAGTGGTAGTAGTAGTAGTGCTACCCCCATGGAAATTTATATACGCAAAAATAGACTGCAAATTTATTTTAGTAATAATTGTAATATATGTGAAATGTATGCCATATATTGAAAATATATGTTGCATATATGTGCCAAATTCTAATTTTCGTAACGTTTTTATATATGAGATGTATATGCGTGGTATTACTGTATATTAAGGGCGGGGTAAAGTATTAAAATTTGTTTTTTCATTTTTAAACATTTTAAATGAATGCATAATATATCAAAAATATTGTGTTAAAATTTCAAGTTGATCGGAGTAAAATTGACGAAGTTATGAGTATTTGAGCGTCTATTGCTCCATGCCGTTCTCTTCTCTTCTGCGTTTTTCAAACCGTTTTTCTGAGACTTGTCATATTGAAGTCCGTGTGCACGATAACTCAAAATGTACTGGACTAATCGCTTTGAAATTTTGCACAGTACTTCTTCACATAATTCACCAGGTATTGTCGAGAGCTTTTTTTTTTTTTTTTTTAATAATTACTAATTTTTCAACAACAAATTAGCTGATTTTTTTAGCGAAAATCGGGTTTTTGGCTTCCAAGTGCTACGGAAAATCGAAAAATCGAAAAAAAAATCCTCCCGTCATTACCTCGAGAAACATCTCCTGTAACAAATGCATTTTGATTTTTTTGTTTCAAATGATTCTGTTGTGAGTTATGGTGCACACCGCAAACCAACTTTTTTTCGAGGCGCCTCCGGGGTTTAATTTTCACTCGCTCAATTTTGAATATTTTGCAATGCAAATTTAGGAGAATGTTGTTCAAATGTTACTTTATTATATGTAAATTATTCAATAAACGAACACTATTCGTTACGCCAAAAAAAAATCTTAAAAACATGCCTTTTTTTCGCCGAATTAACTTTACCCCGCCGTTAATCAATGATATTTTCCGTCACTATATATGCGACCGATATATATATATATATATATATATATGTAGCATATATTTTCTGCATATATTTTATATACATATATTTCCATGGGGGTAGTAGTAGTAGTAGTAGCAATAGTAGTAGTAGTGGCTTTTTATTCTTTGTATACCCTTTTTGAGGGTGTTTACAAAAATGCTCCTTCCTTCCCATTTACGTCAATTATTTCACATTGGTTTCCTTACATCTATCCTAGTTGCTAGTTTCTTAAATTGTCTGATGCAATCAAATAGTTGCTGTTCCGGTTGCATTTTCAGTTGCACTTCTATTTTCCGGTCAAATTCTAACTGCCGCTATTTTCCACCCATTACTCCACTTTATTTACTATTTTCTGGTTTAGTTTTCCCTTAATTCCCGTACACTCGCAAATATGTCTCCAATGTTCAATTGTCTGCTTGCATATTCTAAATACCTCTTTTTTCGTCTTTCCACATCTTATCCTCGCCGCTAATCATCTTGTCCTCCCAATATTTTTTTTTCACTTGTAAACCTGTATTCCTATGTTCGTATTCCTTGCAGAATGTTGACCCATCGATTTTGCTCCAATCGTATTGAATTTCTTGTTCAATTATAATTTTTATAACTCTTGCCTTTTTTCTTTTGAGCTCCCTTACATTTCTATTCCATACGGCTTGCCAGGTGGCCCCCTCACCTACGCTTTCCATTGCTTATTCAATTCATTTTCCCCATTTTTATGGGGTGCTATTTGTAACTGCTGTTACTTCTACGCGTTTTTCGGCCATCTACCATCCCCCATCTCTTACAAGTAGATACCTTGCGGTCCTTTTTCATACTTCGACTTTCATTCCCCTGCAGCCCGCTTTCATTCGCCAAATATAGTTTGGGGTGTTTCTACTGATTCCGATGGCCATTTCAACATACCATTCTTGATTTTTTTTTACCTGTTTCCTGCTCATCCAAAATTAAACTTCAGTATAATTTTATATGTATACGATGTTACTTTGTTCGAAAATGTATAATAATACGATAGATCATAAAAATATAATATGCGATAAATAATTATGATATTATTATATTTCGATAATTTAGTGTATGGTTTATATACGATATACGAAAAGGTATGTAATATATATATATATATATATATATATATATATATATATATTACTTTTTAGTATAATTACTTTTTTAGTAATTATACTTTTAAGTATAATTACATACTTTTTATATATATATATATAAAAGTTGAATATATATTTAAAAATTTTAAATATATATATATATATATATATATATATATATATTACTTTTTAGTATAATTACTTTTTTAGTAATTATACTTTTAAGTATAATTACATACTTTTTATATATATATATATAAAAGTTGAATATATATTTAAAAATTTTAAATATATATATATATATATATATATATTCACATAATATATTAATACGATATAAATATAATACTGTATAGATATAATGAATAACGTTGTCGATATTATTTGTTACCACTTATTCGCCACATTATTGTTGCTCTAATAATTAAGAGGCCTGCGTGAGTTTAAAATGTCAAAAATACGATTTTTTGTTTTGAATTGTTTTGTAGCCTCGGATCTCAATTTTAAATGGCAAGAACAATTTTGTACAAATTGCAATAATTCACCGAGTTCGTGAATTGTTCCTTTTTGCTGTTTTCTCGCAAATATATTTTATGAAACGGGGTAATTCATATCGTAAAATCGATTCGCCCGATTTCAAATTTGGACAGAGCATAATTTATAACATTTTTCATTGTATGACCTGATGACTTTTTTTATATGTTTATCCATTTATTACTAACCATCGATTGAAGTGGTTTTTTGAAAATTGAAACCCGAACGTTTAGCTTACAGCTTGCCCTTTCGTAATTTTCGAAATATCAAAAAAAGTATCCGGGCTTACGAAAGTGTTATTATTATACCAAAAGTAATTTTTTTCGTTTTCAATTTCAGATCACCTTGGCAACCAGAACCACCTTAGCTGATTGGCCATGCAGCAAACTTTGCTTGAATAAAAAATTGTTTAACCCTTTTTTTAAATAATAATATTTTTTAAATAGCTTCATTGTTCATCAATATTTCTCAATACGCAAAAAACTCAAACTTAGTTTTTCGGGCCTCAAGCCCCTGTTAATGTGAACAATAATACGATGAATCAGCTTTTTCTATACCGGCACTTTCATTCGTCCAGCCATTATATACTCACACTACCTCACTTCGTGACTTTTGTCTCTACTCGTCACGAAGATTTGCAACCGCGATTTCATTCGGTCCCCGTTACTCGCTATTACCAGCATGGCGAATAGTAAAAAAAAGGTCTCGAGGGATTCGCGTGCAAAATGAACAGATCGTACGAGCCTCCGTTCCTACCGACAGGTGCACTCTCTTAAATTTCATTCCTTGTCCCGGACATTACTCTTTTAATCCTCTGGGCGCAATCCATCGATATATATATCCGTCTACACACGCACGAAGTGTACGAAGATTGATATTCGCATGTCCACGCTTGTCTCTTCGAATGCCTCGCGAAATTATTATATCATAAGTCATTAAGGGGTTACAAACACTTGCGATTTTGAACAAATCGATTTTTTTTATTGCATTATTTTGAAGTATAAGTATCTGAGAATATGTCCTGAAAATTTCAAGTCGATCCGAACAAAATTGACTGAGATATGAGCGTTGAAAGAGAATAATCCGTTGTGTAAACGACCGGCTAATTGAAACTTTAAACGCGTTTTTCTCAAAATGGCATTTCTGAAGTCGGTGATTAAGATTACTCGAACACTAATGAACCGATCTTCTTGAAATTTTGCAGGCTTATTTAATACATAAAAATGTAGTTTTTAATCGCACGATTTTTTTTTGGAAAATAATGGCCGTTTTATAGCCAAAAAACGGCCGTTTTTTTTCGTTAAAATCGAACCATTAACTTTGACTGTCCGCCATTTTGTGAAAAATGAATATTTTTTAAAATCCTTCGATTAAAGACTAGTTTATACTTATATTTGACTAAATCCATGCGCATTGTTTTTTCAGGTGATCCACTTCGCCGCAATGTTGGTCACCGCAAACCGTGTATATAAAAACATTATTTCATTGACGGCCATTTGCCACTAAACAATGTAATATTTTTCAATAAAAAAATTACTGAAAGTTCTTCAAGATGTGTTCTTTAAGTTTTCTTTTAAAAAGTTCATGAAAAAGGCCTTTTTTTGTGCTACAAGTAAGTAAGGGGTAAGGCCTTAAGGGCAAATTACCGTTCATGACGTATAAATAATTTTTTTACATAATTTGCATCCTTAAAGTATGTAGAACACGTGGGTAAAAGGATATTTTCATATCTAAAGTATTTTAGAATTTACAGCCTGTTGAGCGGAACCGTGCGCCGGCGGGAAGACAGGTTTTTAAAAAAAAAACGGCTCCCATTTTAGTACAGTCGTGTTGTCGCTGAAAAAACTCGGAATCGGAGAAAATTAGAAGAAGGCTAGTTTTTTGACAGGTGATTTTGTAGGTGTCGCGGGTGCTAAATCCAAGTTTGCCTAAAAATCGGGGTGTAGGGTTCTTTTTTAGGGGATGAAAGGAGATGGGGGTGGATTAATGCCAAACTACAACCCCTACGAGGTCGGCGCGGTGAGACAAAATGTTCAGAAAAATCCGGGCTTTAGTTTTGTCCACAGCGCCGAAGTCGTGGAAGTTCATTTTGAGGGTGAAAAAGTGGGGTGAAATTTTGAAAAATCGGTTTTAATTCAATAACACTGTAGAAAAAAATCGTACGTTTTTTGTTCAAATGGGAACGTTGTAGCCCTTGAAAAGACGCGTCGATCGACTACGATCATCACTCTCCGATAATATCTTCATCCCCAAAAAATGGTTAAAAAAACAAAACAAAAAAATAGTTTGTTGAATAACTCAAAAACAATCGGTTTTTCGAGTATGGTTCAAATGTATGAAATGTAGAGAATAATTTTCTCCATATTTTCGTTGCTATGGACCACCCTTGAATTTTGATTTTCCAATCCGTCTCGGGGGTTGAACATTCAAAATGAAATTCTGGGAAAACTATTGACCGCACGAACTCGCCGCCGTGGAAGAATTTGTAGCTTGAACCCTCATCTACATTTTTGTCCACAGCGCCAAACTCGTATCTCTTTAGTTTCGGTCAATAGTTTTCCCAGAATTTCATTTTGAATTTTCCACCCCCGAGGGGGGTCGAAAAAGCAAAATTCATAAGTTGTGCATAGGAACGAAAATATAGAGAAAATTATTCTCTACTTTTCGTACATTTGAATCATCCCCGAAAAATCGATTGCCTTTGAGTTATTCAATAAACAATTTTTTTGTTAATTCTTCAACAATTCTTTTGGGGGTGAAGATATTATTGGCGAGGGTTGATCGAATACTCGATCGACGCGTCTTTTCAAGGGCTACAACGTTTCCATTTGAACAAAAATTGTATGAATTTGTCCTAAAGAGTTATCGAATGAAAACTGATTTTTCAAGATTTTACCCGACTTTTTCACACCCAAAATGAACTTCCACGACTTCGGCGCTATGGACAAAAATAAAACCCGATTTGTTCTGAACATTTTGTCTCCCGGCGCCGACCTCGTGGGGGTTGTAGTTTGGCATTAAACCACCCCCATCCCCTAAAAAAACCCTACCCCCCGATTTTTAGGCAAACTTGGTTTTAGCACCCGTGACACCTACAAAATCACCTGTCAAAAAACTAGCCTTCTTCTAATTTTTGCCGACTCCAATATACAGCACGACTGTACTATTTCGTTATCCAGGGGTTAAAAAAAACAAAAAACGACCCAGCCGCCCAAATTTAGTCTAGTTTAATCATTTATAACCCGTTTTTGTTTCAGATGAACTGGGAAGGCAGAGACAAAAACGTCGGCATGGCGGTATTTGACGGGAGCTAGGGAACCGCTATTTTGGATTTTTTAAAATAAATAAAATTGGAATTTGATCTCCATTGATAGAATAGTGAAATACGTTGAAACTCATTTCCAAAAGTATTTATTTTATATTTTTAAAAATGATCGAAGTTAATGCATTTTTCATGCCTCTCGATGGTAACGTCCCGTTAAACGATGGTTGGGGACTAATGACGAAAAGTAAACACCACCTGTGCCGATCTCCGATAATAATAATAATAATAACTTATAAAATAGAAAAATAAGAAATTATGAAATAAAAATGAATTGTAAAATAAAAAATGATAAAAATATATGTTAGAAAATTATCAGGTGCTAAAATTTGAAGCAAGGTATGTTAAAATGGCCATGGGAATTCGTATAAACATCCCAACCTCTGTTTGGCGAATGAAAGCGGAGTTTAGGCGAAGGGAAATCGAAATATGGAAAAGGTCCGCGAGGTATCTGCTTGAAATAATGAAGATGGGGGATGGTAAGTGACCAAAAAAAGTTTAGGGGAAGAAGTAAGACAAATTATAAATGGTCTCCCATAAAAATGGGGGAAATGAATAAAATTAGAAATGGGAAGCGTAGGTGAGGGAGCAATCTGGCAACCCGTATGCAATTGAAATGTAAGGGTGCTGGAAAGAAAAATATAAAAAGGCAGGGAAATTAAAATTGCACCAGAAATTCAATATGATCGGAGCAAAATCGATGCATCGACATAATACAAAGAATATAAATATAAGAAAACAGGTATACACATGGAAAAATATTGAGAGGATAAGATAATTAAAAAAGGGTATGTAGACGCCAACTGTAGAATATGCAAGCAGGCAGTGAAAAATGTGAGATATATTCAAGAAATAGTAAATAAACTGGAGCAGTGGTTGGAAAATAGCAGGGGGTTAGAAATTGACCGGAGAATAGAACCGCAACTGAAAATGCAATCGGCAAAGCAACTATGCGATTACGTCAGACAATTTGAAAACCTAGCAATGCGGATAGATAGAAGAAAACCAATGTAAAATAATTCATATAAATGAGAAGGGAGGGGCATTTTTGCAAACACTCTTAAAAAGACTATCCAAGGAACAAAATACTACTACTAATATTAAAAAATTAAAAAATAATAAATTGTAGGGTACAGATAAATAGTTCGGATGTGTTGAAAGTCAAAAGAAAGCATTGAAATTAGTTTAATCAGTACATAGAAAGTTTATGAAATGTCAGTAGATCAATAGCATGAATTGATTATTTATTAAATTCAATTTTGAAAACATAAATTAAAAATAATCCGTAAAACTATACATTAAAAAATTATAAAATTATAAACTATAGGGTACAGATAAATAGATCGGATTTTTAAAAGCCAAGAGGAAGCATTAATATTCATTTAATCAGTACATAGAAAGTTGATGAATTGTTAGTATATTAACCGTATTAATATAATATTTATTGAATTAAATATTCAACATTAGTACTATGAATTCATGAATTTTCCCTACGTCAAAAATATACTAGTAAAATATGAGTATAAATATGAGTATAAAAATAAAATAGAATTATAATACTAATATATTGATAGCATCAATATATCATTATAAATTAATGATATTAATATTATCGATTCAACGAACGATTTAACGATACTGACTGTATTGTTTGTTCGACGTGAGCGGAGGTTGGCAGGACCTCGTCTCACCGCCAGCAACTTCGGAGCACATGAGCCCGGTCTCGCAGTCGCTGTCCCTCCCACAAAGCTCGCCCTGCTTCCGTCCAAAGGCGAATAAACACGAGCCGATCACTGTGGGCAATTAGTCGAGAAAAAAAAAAGCATTGGAGAACATACTTTTTTATACTAAATATTTATAAAATTGATCGATGCATGTATCGATTAGTTCACGACGACCACCCACCTCCGTCGACGTCGACGCACACCGAGCCCGGACAGCAATCGTCGTTCGCGGTGCATTTCTTCAGGTAGCAAGGATCGTCCGATAAAGCGGTCTCGAGCGTATCGCCGTACGAATTTGCGTAATTACCCGACAATGGGCGCTGTCACGGGATCCATTGTGACAATTTATCAGTTATTTGTTGTAACATTTATTTTGAGTTAACGAAAATTGGGTAGGGTACGACGATTCTAAAATTAATCGGCCACAAAATGGAACAAAGGGTGTGGTTACTTTTCCTCGTAAATCAAGGGAGTTACTAGCAAGAGAGCAACTAGTTACTTTTTGGGGATAACAAATTTGGGAATTATAAGCTACTTTGCAAAAAAAATGGATAAACGAAATTTGCACGAATTTGGTTCAAATAAAAATATTCGTTTCTTATGGATATTTTTTTTCAAATTTAGTTATTTAAGGCCTTATTAATTTCAAAATGGCGGCTGTGCAGCGTTTATCTAAAAAACGGCATTTTTTTAAGTTGGCCGGAAATGTAACTCAGACAATTTTCAACCGATTCACTTGAAATGTTGAATATATCTTGAAAAATACATTGTCTGGAGAAGTACGTAGGATTTTTTTTATATTGCATAGGTTATTTGTTATTAACAATGATCTGACGATTTTTTGGGCAAATTTTTGGAAAGTGAAAAAATTGCCTAAAAAATCGTAAGATAATTGTTAATAACAAATGAACTATGTAATATAAAAAAAATCCCACGTACTTCCCTAGACAATGTATTTTTCAAGATATATTCAACATTTCAAGTGAATCGGGTGAAAATTGTCTGAGTTATGTTTCCGGCCAACTTAAGGGGTTACCCCCACTTGCGATTTTGAAAAAATCGATTTTTTTTATTGCATTTTTTTGAAGTATAATTATCTGAGAATATGTCCTGATAATTTCAAGTCGATCCGAACAAAATTGACTGAGATATGAGCGTTGAAAGAGAAGAATCCGTTGTGTAAACGACCGGAAATTGAAATTTTAAACGCGTTTTTCTCAAAATGGCATTTCTGAAGTCGGTGACCAAGATTACTCGAACACTAATGAACCGATCTTCTTGAAATTTTGCAGGCTTATTTAATACATAAAAATGTAGTCTTTAATCGTTCGATTTTTTTTTTCGAAAAAAAAATGGCCGTTTTATATCGAAAAAACGGCCGTTTTTTCCGTTAAAATCGAACCATTAACTTTGACTGTCCGCCATTTTGTGAAAAATGAAAATTTTTTAAAATCCTTCGATTAAAGACTAGTTTATACTTATATTTGACTAAATCCATCCGCATTTTTTTTTTTCAGATGATCCACTTCGCCGCAATGCTGGTCACCGTAAACCGTGTATATAAAAACATTATTTCATTGACGTCCATTACAATGTAATATTTTTCAATAAAAAAATTACTGAAAATTCTTCAAGATGTGTTCTTTAAGATGGTATATTGATCGATTAAAAAAGTTTTGTAGTTTTCTTTAAAAAAATTCATGAAAAAGGCCTTTTTTTTGCGCTACAAGTGGGGATAACGCCTTAAAAAATGCGACTTTCAGATAAACGCTGCACAGCCACCATTTTTAAATTAATCGCTTAAAAAAAATTATTGTATACAGTCACTGATATGCATGATGAACACCCTTTTCTGTAATCTTGATTTATTTTGTAGTTTTTCTGAAAAAAAATCCCCAAAAAGCCTATTTTTACGGCTTCTAGAGTGGCCTAACCCCTTAATTATTTCGTTTATTTACATCCAGATTTGTTGTGATGATATTCATTTTATGTTTTGGCAATGTGTATTTTATGTATTCGAAAAAAAAACGGATGACAAAAGTTGTACGAATCGAATTAAAGTATTGCTTTTCGACATTCTATACTTCACATTTGTTTCTAATTAACCGCTAAATTTTTTATTTTTATTATTTCCAACCCCGAGGGATTTATTTTTTTCCTCGATTTCTTCGAACTCGGATTCCTTCGTTTCTTTAAGGCGGGACACCACTGTTACTGGTTGAAAGAATATAATTTTTTGCATTTTCTCAAAGTATACACACTGAAGAATAGGAGAACAAAATGTTCAAGTTAAAATCTTGAAAATTGACCAAGTTACCGACGATTTAGTGAGAGCAGGTAGCGCCACGATTTCTCTATACTGAAACTTTCGATCGCCATTTTCTCGAAACGACTTTTATCGACCTGGCTGGAATCAACTCTGGTCCGATTTTCGATTTACAAAAAATCAAAATTTCCTTAATTTTAGTAACTATCTTTGTACGTTGCCGTTTTTTTAATTAGTATTTTTTTAAGCCCCCGAACATAAGTCAAAATTCCACCGAAATTTCACTTTTTTTTTTGAAAACTCGGCACATAGTGAAATTTTTGTTTTTCGAAAAAAAAGCTACGTACATTGAGAACTACATTTATATAGATTATAAAAGTATTTTATTTTTATTTTTCAGACCAACCATTGCTAAGTTATCAAACTGGTCGTTGGAGCACATTTTTTTATACAGACGCTCTAATTGTAATTTTAATTTTGTATATATATTGTAATAAATTGTAATTGTAATTTTACCTCAATAACTGTTGTTGTTAATTTTTTTTTTTCAAATAAAAATTTACACAAAATAATTTCAATGTATACTTAATAGTACACCTTTTTTCCAAATCCCAAATAAATAATTTAGTAGACAAAAAAAATCGGAAAAAAACGATCTTTTTCGGCTCGTCGCAGTGGTGTCCTGCCTCAAGAATCGAAGTGAGACCTTTTTGCAAAAAAATATCCCCCGTTCGAATAAATTGTTATGCAGGAAAAATGTGTTTCGGCTGTAAGGAAGGTTCAAGGCAGACAAAAAATGCATCGGAGGGCAATAATTCTCCAGGCGAGCCCTAAGGGGTGGTGCGACGACTTGTATGTTTTCCCCTTTAAAACTCGCGAATTTTATTTATTTTTCTCATTCTTTCGGTCGACTCTTCGGAGCGAGAGAAAAATGTGGAGAATAAAGGGGAAAGAATGAAAAGTTGGGCTTGGCGCGCAGTTAAACTTTCGTGATGCACATATATAGATATAGTGACAAAATGGAAAACGCGATATCGATCCACCCCCCCCCCCACCCGCCCCTATGCTACAGTAAGGTAGGTGCTACACAGGTGTATAAAGGCGTGCACCATTCTACCGAGATAATTGGGTGAATGACGTCGTACGTGTTACGTATAGTCGAGGGGATGAATCAGCGACGACGAAACACCGCGACTCCGTTTTTTTTTCACCGACTCGACAAAAGTGTCAAACAAATAATTAAATCAATCAAAATAAATGAAGTAAAAATGAAAATTATGTTGAAAATTTTTACGACTTTTTTCCAAACTCAAAGAAACGGAAAAAAGTTAAAAAAAATGAATGAGATAAGATAAAGAAAATAGGTATTTAGTTCGTAAGAATAAAATTCCGGAAGAGTATATCAATGATTGAGACTACCGGAAGTGGCAGTGCTTCGGCGACCTCCCGTGCCAAGCAGCCCTAGCCTTGGCGAAAACTGGGATGGGTGACCGCTCACAGATATTTTTGAAACTCATATATGTGATAAAGCATTGAGAACTCTTAGAGACGTATTTTTTTTCTGCGGAAAAACGCTTTTAAGGGGTGCTACGACGCCTCAAAGACAGGCGTGTCACCCCTTAAGGGCTTAGGCCACTCTAGAGGCCAAAAAAGGCACGATAAACACCCTTTTTGTAATCTCGATTTATTTTGTCGTTTTTCTGGAAAAAAGTCCCCAAAAAGCCTATTTTTTCGGCCTCTAGAGTGACCTACCCCCTTAATTTAATTTTTTCAATTGTTCTGTAGTGGGTTTTTCATTGCTTTACATTACAAGAATTTTGGTTTCTGTTTCATTCAGATTGCTGGACTGCTTGTGCGTGAAACTGCAAAACCACCCCCCAACACGCTTTTCTTTGAGGGGTGGTTTCCTCCCTTAAAACCATTTTTCCGCAGATAAAAAAAATACGTATCTAACAGTTTTCAATTTTTTATCACATATATGAGTTTCAACAAAATCGACGGTGGACCCTTAAGTGATGTTCCTTTTCAGTGAAAATATAGTTTTTTCGGCGCGGGTTTTCCTCAGTTTCCCTGTGCCCTCGTGCGAATGCGGTAGAGCGGTGCGCTAGGAAAGACTCGTCGAGGGCAACATTCCTGAGGGTCTCTAAGGAACTGGAGTACAATGGAGAGTCGAACCAAAGGTACCATCCGCGGTATCTTCACCCCCAAAGGGGTTGCGAATGCATTTCGGAAAAAACATATCGACAAAAGGTGCAAAGTGCGGTAAAATTTTTTTATTGTGCGGATTTTTTTTCTCGCGAGGGCGGCAAACGTTTGATTTTTACCTGAAGATACGACTGCCTGTTGACGTAATTGCCCCCGTGGCCTCCGTATCCAAGATTCGACAGCATTTCCGGCGTGAAACGATTGAAAAGTCCACCCCATGCGTCGACCGAGCTCCGCTGCATACTCGCCACCATCACCAGCGTGACAATTGCACACGCGTGAAATTTCATCATCGTACAAACTCTCACCGATGTCTCGTTTTTTAATTAATTTCACCCGCGTGTCTCCCCGCGTCTTTGGGGAATCTCCTGCAATAAAAGTGGGGAAAAAAAAAACAATCGCTCGCCACGAGAACCAAGACGACGTTTCGTGACACGAAAAACTTTTTGCACAAATAAAAAACAGTCTTTAAAGCGTGCATTTTTCAATTTTATGTAGAAATAAAAAAGTTCCTGAAAACGTTTTTTTTTGTTCCACCCAGTTATAAAAAGGTCCTGAACGTGTATTTTTTAATTTCATGTTGAAATAAAGAAAATCCTGAACCGTGCATTTCTCATTTCACGCAGAAATAAAAAAAAGCTCTAAAACCGTATATTTTTTTTTTCATGCAGAAATCAAAAACCCTGAAAACGTGCATTTTTTTATTTGAAATTCATTCGTTATTTATCGAAACGCTGCATAATGTTCTCTGGTAGATTCTTCAATAAAACACAAATTAATAAAAACCGCCAAAATTGAGTATCACTCGTCACGAATTTCAGTAAAGGCAACGAAAATTCTCTTACGTATTGGGCACGAGTCCTGATCGTCTTCCAGCCTATGTTGAGTGTATATAAATAAAATAGTGTCTAAGTATGTCAATATGAATATATGTAGATCTGTAGGCTACAAAACTAGCGATGGAAGATCAAGTTGCATATGTGGGTATATATGTATATATATCTGTGTGTGTACAAAGGATAAAATCACTTGATCAAGGAGTCTCGGCGACTCACCGCTACCTTGTGCAGGACTTGACTGAGGCAAGGATGAACTCGGCCCGGCAATCTATACTGTCACCTGATGAGCCCCTCCGAGAGGGGAAGGGATTGAAAAAGCCCCCTCCGTCAACCCCAAACGCGGACTGATCAGGCGCAAAACCCCAAGTGCGCATGCGATTTTCAAGATCGTCATCTCTGGCCATCTCTCTCTCTCTCTCTCTCTCTCTCTCTCTCTCTCTCTCTCTCTCTCTCTCTCTCTCTCTCTCTCCCCCTCCCTCTCCCTCCCTCTCTCTCTCCCTCCCTCCCTCCCTCCCTCCCTCCCTCTCTCTCTTCCTCCCTCTCTCTCTCTCTCTCTCTCTCTCTCTCTCTCTCTCTCTCTCTCTCTCTCTCCCTCACTCCCTCCCTCCCTCCCTCCATTCTTCCATCCATCCCTCCCTCCCTCCCTCCCTTTTTTCTCGATCCTCTGCCCTTCTCAGTGTTGTCTTGTTACCCCGGATGTCTTCTCCATTTCGCACTTCCCACGCAGGGTAGGTACTCGTGATCGGTAATCATCGGCCCTGACGTTAAAGCTATTTCCCTGAGCGATCGTCGACGATGCGAGAAGGGTGAAACATTCTTGCGGTAGGAATAAGACGGGACGAAGAAATTTTATTTTCCGGCAATTCGCGGCGATTTGTTTGGATTTGTTTGGGTTTTTGTCCTTCATCGTAGGTTCTTACATTGGACAGAAGGGGGAGAATTGATTGGTTTATAATCGATACGTAATCGTGAGTAGGTGATATTTGACGAGAAAAAAATTTCGATCTTTATTCGCGAAGTACAATTCACAATTGCGTGGGTGTTCTTGTCGTTTGATTATCTGGCTCTCTCCTCTCATCTCTTTCCTTCGGCCCTTCGTCGTTTCATTTTTCCCTCGTTTACAATGCGTCTGGATGCAATTGTACTTTCATCTCATTGTCTCTCGCACTCCCCTGTCTCTCGTTTCGCCAGCGCACTTTCGTATTGATCCAGCGACTGTCGCTGCTTTCATCGCGTTGTTCGCGCTCGCTTTTACCCGCTATCTCTATATACCTTTGCCGAGGTTGTTCCGGAGCGGATATATACGTGCTCGCAGGTAAATCCCGGGACAAAAGCTCATGACGTGTGGCGCTTAACCTCCGAACCCACCGAGCGATTGAGCGGTCTGACATAGCTTGGACTTTTGGAGTTTTCTTTTTTCGGGGAGCTTTGTAGCGTAGGGTCTTGACGTTGATTGGCAACGAAGATTTTGGAGGAATTTTAATAATTGACCGAGCTAGGGGGATTTTTGTGGAAGGTCAGATTTCGCGAATCTCCCTTCTCTTAGTACAGTCGTGCTGTCGGTGAACAACGCTGTAATTGGAAAGAATTAGCAAGCCACGTTTTGACAGGTGATTTTGTAGGTGCCGCAGGGTTTTTTTAGGGGATGAAGAGGGATGGGGGTGGATTGATGCAAAAGTACAACCCCTACGAGGTCGGCTTCGCGAGACAAAATGTTCGCAGAAAGACGGGCTTTAGTTTCGTCCAAAGCGCCGAAGTCGCGGTAGTTCATTTTGGGGGTGAAAAAGTGGGGTGAAATTTTGAAAAATCAGTTTTAATTCAATAACCCTTTTGGATAAATTCGTACACTTTTTGTGCAAATGGGAAACTTGTAGCCTTTGAAAATACGCATCGATCGAGTATTTGATCATCACTAATCAATAATATCTTCACCCTTAAAAAATTGTCGTAATACCAAAGAAAAATTTGTTTATTGAATAACTCAAAAACAATAGATTTTTCGGTTATGGGTTAATGTACGAAATGTAGAGAATAATTTTCTCTATATTTTCGTTTCTATGGACCACCCTTGAATTTTGCTTTTTCCAACCCCTCTCGGGGATTGAAAATAAATAATGCTATTCTGGGAAAGCTGTTGACCTTACGAATTCGCCGTCGTGGAACAATTTTTAGCTTAAACCCTCAGCTACATTTTTGTTCACAGCGCCAAACTCGTATCTCTTCATGTTCGGTCAATAGTTTTTTCAGAATTTCATTTTGAATATTCAACCTCCGAAAGGGGTTGGAAAAAGTCAAATTCAAGGGTGGTCCATGAAAACGAAAATATAGAGAAAATTATTCTTTACATTTCGTACATTTAAACGATCCCCGAAAAATCGATAGTTTTCTAGTTATTCAATAAACTACTTCTTGTTTATATTTCAACAATTTATTTGGGGGTGAAGATATTATCGGACAGGGATGATCAAATACTCGATCGGTGCTTCTTTTCAAGGGCTACAACGTTTCCATTTAAGCAAAAATTATATGCATTTTTCCTATAGAGTTATCGAATTAAAACTTATTTTTCAAAATTTCACCCCATTTTTTCACCCCCAAAATAAACTTCCACGGCTTCGGCGCTGTGGATGAAAATAAAGCCCGGATTTTTCTGAACATCTTGTCTCCCGGCGCCGACCTCGTAGGAGTGGTACTTCGGGATCAATCCACCCCCATCCCCCTTCATCCCCTAAAACAAGCCTACACCCCGATATTCAGGCAAACTAGGATTTAGCAGCCGCTTTGAAAACGTCTAAAAAGTATCCGGTCATCCGAAAGTTTTATTATGGTAAAAGTATATTTACACTTTGTTTAAATAATTATAACTAAGGTAAATGTCCCAATTATTGAACAGGTCCCAATTATTGAACACTATCTTGTATTCTAATTATTTCTCATTCACCTGCATACATTTACTTATTTATAAAATTTCATAACATATATGGAACTTTTAGTTATCGAAATGTTACCTTACTTGTGCAAAAAAAGCTTTAATTAATAGAGAAAAAAATTATTTAATCAGCAACGGTGACTCGTTTTGATGTCTCATGGCAACTGCTTATCGTTGTTGCTAAGACGCGCCGCTTCATGCGTAAGGGCATAACAAATTCAAAAACTGTCGCATCTCAAAAAGTAAAGGCGTTTCAGGTTCCTCAGAAAATTTCTTACAAATTACAATTTTTATGAAAAAACTTTATTTAATTATTTGTTAAAAAATACGGTGTTCGATCATTGGGACATAGAAAATGCAGTGTGTCCCAATAATTGAACACTCGAATTCTCCAAGTTGGCGTCATTAAACCCATCAAAACATCGAGACAGTTAACGTGTGACAGATCGTGTGAATCGGATTTATTCAAACAAAAACTGTAAGTTCCTGAATAAACTTACCTCTATTCTTTTAATAATAACTCTAAGATCGTCAAATATATTTTTCATTTGTATTTTCGTGCAATAAACATAAAAAGGAAAGTAAAAAGAGAATATAACCTAAATGTAACCTAAAAATACGAATTTACTGTTCAATATTTTTTGCTCTCCGATATTTCAGGGAGCCAAGCTGCGACAAAATAAAACAAAAACAGAAAATGAAAACGAGGAAGCTGAAAATAAAAATAAAATAAAGTTCGAGTTGAAAAGCAAAAATAAACCAAATGCGAATGAACCAAAAACCTGTCAAAAGAGACTAAATATATATTTTTGTATTTTTACATGATTAACAAAAGATTATTTAAGTGTTTCATTTTGCTTTTATTTCTCAATATTGTACCCAAAATAATATTTTTAGAACGGAAAAAGAATTCTCGAGAGTGTTCAATAACTGGGACATGCCTGTTCAATATTAGGGACATAGGCACTTCCAGTGTTCAATAATTGGGACATTTGCATTCTTCACATTGTTATTCTTTTTTTTTCATTTGAAATCATTTAAAAATATGCGAAAGGGTGATTTTTCGAAAGTAAAAATATCAAAGTATCATTTGAACCTGAAAGCGATGGTTTTTTCTTGATTTTATATTTTTTCCTCGCCGAATTCAATCCCCCAGATCCTTAGCTGTTCAATAATTGGGACATTTTCCTTACTTTGGTTACTAATATTTTTCAATTTGAGAAAAAACCTAAGCTTGGCAAGACTATGTACGAATTGCGTCTAAAACCTCGACCTCGGCATCCCAATACTCTAACTGGAAAAAAAATAATGATAATCTTACGCAGACACGTTTATGAATATTCGCGAGGTCGTCAGAATTTTTCGGCCCAACCGGACGTTGCACAACGATATATTTTGTCTGCCCTCGTGCGAATGCGACAGTGCATTGAAAAAGGAGTGGCTGCGGGCGCCCTTCCGGTTCTCGAAAGAACTGAAAATAGTGCAGTGCCAAGTGCACAGGGCAAAGGTCAAAGGGTCGCGCCTGCAAAAGTCCCCAAGAGCACACGAAGGAACATTGGGATTAAAATGTAAAATGATATGATGATACGAATAACGACCAGGTTGCTTTCATCGTATAAAAATAAGTTTAATAAATAATACATTCTCGAAACGACACGATAAATAATAAATAATAGACACCTAAATTGTCACGAACGATCTGCATCTGTATACATAAATAATTATTACATTCGTATGTTATTTATAAATATTAATTTTAATAATATTAAATATTGTCTGTAGCATCGTAGGATTATTATTTACACGAAATCCGACACTTTGCTTCGACGCATCGTAAATTACGTATCGTGTCTTATTTTTTTTTCCTCTTTTGCATTCAACTTTGTACATTTATATACAGGATGGCCCGGCTATTTATTTATTCGTCCGTTGAAAAAAAAAGTTCCCTTTAAATCATCGTTGACCAAGAAAGTTTCGAGTGGCCATTTTTTTTTCAAAATTCTTTCTCGCTTTTGCCGCACGGGAGTCTTATACCCCGGTGACGCTGTGGAGCCACGGCTTGAAGAAGGTCGTTTTCATGTAAACCCCGGGTAGATAAGGTGCGGCGCATTTGATACCGTGAGAGACGGTACCGACGAGTATCCATCTGCCGTCCGGACCCTCCATCATCAGCGGACCACCGCTGTCACCCTGAAACCGCGGAATTTTTTTAACAGTCGCACGATGAAGTCGTCTTTTGCATCACTCCCTAATCCTCCTTATTTCAAGGCTCCTTCTCACTTTACAATTTTCAAAAAATGGTTTTTTTCTTTAAGGAGGTTGGAGCGATTCAATTGAGCCAAATGACGGTTTATTCATTTTTTTTTCAATGAACCTCAAAAAAATGCATACGAGGTACAGATTTATTCTATATATGCTATTTTTTTAAATATGTAATTAAAGGGCAAAATAATGCAGTTTAACATTTTTATTACGTAGAGTAGAAAAACTTTTGTGTTACTACCAACTTGAAAAAGCATAACATTATCGATGATTATTATGAAAAAAACTACGACAACGAATGTTTTATACAATTCACAATGAAATTTTGAGTAATTCATAATTATGCCTATTCATATTTACGTCACGAGATTATTGGCCCGTGGTTTACGATGGGCAAGATGAGGATTTTTTTTTCTAAATGTTCACAAAGGTTCAGTTTGCGTCAATCCGTTGTTAGAAATGGTTTATCTTGGTGCTAAATAACAATAAAAATTACATAACCTTTAGTGTGAAAGTCTTGCCCATCTAACCGCACGTTAAATCGCATACATTGAACTATTTTTTATCTCTGGTGTTTGGTGGTGAAAAAAGTTCAAAAAATTCGTAAAGACTCACTATAGTGTAAACATTAACATGTATTATTTATTAAATTTAACCTTGGATTGTGGCTAACGCTCCAACCTCATTAAATTACATTTTTCGAAAGTATACATATCAAAAAGTATCATACCAAAATTTTATGAAGATCGGAGGTGTCTAACTGTATTTTTGTGTGACCTTTACTTTACTACCTGTGCACGTTTATCTGCTCGTTAAAAACTTTAAACGCGTTTTTCTCGAATCAACGCTTTTCGATGGATTGTTGATAAAATCTTCGAAACTACCGAACCGATCCTTGAGAAATTTTGACCACGTATTTTTTTACAACTATAGCTATAGCGCAGATCCAGGATTTTTTTAATTTTGATATTTTCTATATTTTTTTGCCAAAAACGGTGAAAAAAAACGTTTTTTGTTTTTTTTTTCTGAAAAATGTCCGCCATTTTGTTATTTTTGCAGATATCGAAAATCGTATGATATGTGCTATAGTCATTTACGTACTGAATCTAAAACCGTTTGATTTTTTGTTTCAGACGATCCATCTCCGAGATTTCATCAATAGCGCAGGCCTTTGATTTTTTCAACTACCATTTTCGTCCATAAATAGTGACTTAAGGGGTGACATGCAGTCAGAATTTTCGAAAAAAAATGATTTTTTTTACATTTTCTTGGAGTATGACGTTTCGAAAATATTCCGTGGTAATTTCAAGTCAATCCGATGAATAGTTGCCGGTATATCCCACGATTAGTGACTTTTTGGCCGAAAATCAAAAGTTATCTGTCGGAAGCCGCCATTTTGTTAATTTTTTAAGAAAAAAAGCATCGATTAAGGACTAGATTTATTATTAAACTAATGACTTTTATTTTTATTTTTTTATTTCCGATGATCCAGTAAAGTTTTATTAGAAAGTAAAGACAAAGATGGCGATATTTTGATAAATAATCAATATTTTTGTTTGAAAATGTGTACAAGTCAAGTTGAAATATAACATAAAAAGTCTGTGTAACCACTTTTCTAAAACAAACTTAATTACTATAAAATGTTTTTATTGAAAATGCTCGTTTTTTCACGACTTTGCTGTATGACTGCCACAGCTCCGCCATTTTGATGATGAATTAATTTAAAAAATCGTTTTGTATACTTAAATATACTATTAAAGTATACCCAAAGTTTGATAATTGTAAAATAATTCATTCTTAGTTTAAAAAATCCCTCAATATTGCTTATTTTTTCCTGTCTAAATGTATTTTTTTTTAAATTTATGTCGAAAGTGTATTTATTAAGTGTAAAAACTTTTATATCAATATCTATAATATAAACCTATCAAAAAATTAATGAAAATAGCCTTTTTTAGCGTCTAAAGTGAGAAGACGCCTTAAGTGACAGCTCTAAGAACAAATTATCCAAATGAACTTTATTGTAAAATGAATTTTACAAAAAAAAACATTGCATAATTTGTTTTTGAAACATTGGTCGGTTAAAAAAAAGATGAAGGTGTGTTGAATGAGGGGGGAGATGGCCTGGATATTGTTCTCGCTGTACGGACGGTACTGAAACTTCCCCTTTAACGAACCGTAATTCGGGGGATGGTTGCGAACGAAGGGGGGAGAGGCGAGAGGCGTCAAACACGGTCGACAATTTCCGAACAGCAGTTCGAAAGTTTTAATGAAGCGGAAACTGTGAAGTGCGTGGGTTCAATCTAATATTTCGAAATGCATTCAAATTCGAATTTACAAGAGGGAGAAAATAAACATTGAATTTATTTGGAGAAGCAGTTGATTTGCATAATTATACATTTGCTTGGGTTTGTTTGGATTAAGGGGTTACGTGGGTTTGAAAATTTCAAAAAAACCATTATTTTTTTTTTGATTATCTGATAGGACAATGTGTCTAGAATATTCTCCCAAAGTTTTAAAGTTTTTAAGTCCTAATTTATTTGGAGGACCAGTTGATTTGCATATTTGTACGTTTGTTTGGGATCGTTTCGGTTAAGGGGTTGCGTGGGTTTGGACATTTAAAAAAATCCGTTTTTTTTAAATTATTATCTAATAGTACAATATGTCTGGAATATTCTCCCAAAGTTTGAAGTCAATCGGAGTAAAAGTCTAGGAGAGAGGGAGCCTTTGGAAATTCCCCCCGTTGGGAAAGACCGGCCGGGAGCGTCGCAGGTATATGGCATTTTTTTCGAAACACTATTTTTGAAGTCGGTGGACACGATTTCTCAAAACCTAACGCACCTTATTGAAATTTTGCACACTTCTTCAAATAGCATTGACTAGTGATTGAACGAGGGTTTTTTTTTCGATTACAATTAATTTTACAAGGCCATACGTAGTGTAAATTGTACCGAAAATTGAACAATTTTGCATACGACTCTGCAAAAAAATTCAAATTTCAATTTTTTTAAAGTCCTTCGTTTAATCACGAGCTATATTTATCGACTAACAGAAAAAGATTGATTTTTTTTTTTAATTTCAGACAAAGCTATCATGAGTTTTCCTGACCACCGTGAGGACACTTTTTTTTAGGGTTCTCCGGAAACCAAGCTCCACAGGCTGAATGTCCCAAATTTCTGGATGAAATTTTATTTCATCCAGATCCAAATCCAGATTTCATCCAATATTAATAATATTAATATTGTTGAAATGTTGCTCTTTTATATGCTTAACATTTTAAATAAAATAATTTATATACTATTTTTTTTAATAGAAAAAATATGCCTTTTTTGGCTTCAAAACCCACATAACCCCTTAATAAATGAATGAAAAAAAAAATTTTTAATATATTTTCCTTATATTGCTTATATTGCTTACATGATTTTTATAATCTACGCAGTATTTCGAGCTTTCTATTCTGCACCAGTCTCCCAAATAAATAAAATAAATAAAATTAAACAAATTAATAAAATTAATAAAATTTAAAAAATTAATAAAATAAATAAAATTAATAGATAAATCAAATAAAAAATATAATAATAACTATAAAAAACAATTACCTCGCACGAATCTTTTTGCCCGCTGGCATAACCAGCGCAGAGGAAACTGTCCAGTATGAGCTTCGAGTGTCCTGCGGTACGGAACATGTCCTGACACACGGAGTTCTTTATAATGGGCACCTGAACTTCCTGTAAGACCGATGGCGTTCCACCGTCTGCGGCAAAAAAAAAAATACAATCGAAACAAAGTTAACATCGGTACCGTTGCCAGTTGACAGATAGCGCGAGGATGAAAGATAAAAAAAAGAAACATAACCTAAATCTCTTCAAAATTTCGTCCGCCCTGTCGAACATCGGGATTTCTCCATTGCGGTAGAAAAACAAGGATAATGAAAGATAAGAAGGACGAAAAATAAAGAGTATAAGTTGAAGAATAAAAAAAATGTCTGCGATCAACTCACTGTACTTGACGCGTCCCCATCCGGTGACCGTTGCCAATCGTCCGGTAAAATCGGCATCATCATCAGGCATGCAGATCGGCACTATGTGAGAATCGAACTGCACCGATTTCTCGAGCTCGAGGAGGGCAAGATCGTTCTCAAAAGTGGCAGGATTGTAGCCACGATTGACGATAACTCTACGAACGTTCCTCGTGATGCTGCGCTTGGATTCAAGCTCGCCGGAGATGTCAAACTCTCCGAAGACCGCTACCAGAGTCGCCAGAAATCTGGACAAAAGTAACGTCGTCAGCGACTCCGAAGGAACACTGTGTGAAGGCATGCGAAATTTCGTCTGTCCAATTGTTGGACAATCATTTAAAGCCGGGTCCTCGAGATTTGCCCGGGAAAAAAAGTTCACACCTGAATATATCCGAATCATATCTGTAGAATCAGATATGATCAGCCAAGAAAATTGGCAATATCTGTTCATGTAGTGTCATGACAGATCATATATGCTTAGATCTGAGCATGTATGATCACATCAGAGCCATTTTGATAATTTTGAGAGCAGACCCGTCCATATCGCAGCAGGTCTGACCAGATCCAATCCCCAGACAAGATCTGATGTTGTTGGACCATATCTGATTTTATTGGGCCAGATCTGATCATGTCAGGTAGACCTGATTTTATTGGGCGAGATCTGATCATGTCAGGCAAATCTAATCTTATTGGACCAGATCTGTCTATCCGTATAAGAATAAAATACCGTGGATCCCAGTAGACCTGGACATCTATGAACAATAGACCTGCCCATATGATAGAATCATAGTTTATCTGAACCATCAGATCTGACCACCATCAGAACACCATTATCTGACTCCGACTATGTCAGAGCAAATCTTACCCTGTTGAGACAGATCAAATCTTGTTGGTGCAGTCATGAAGATATCAAAATGTTTACATATATAGAGCGGGGTTATTAACACTTCATCACTTGACGTGTCAATAATTCATAATATTATAGTAACTCACATGATCACATATAATACAGTCAGGTGAGGTGCCATATCTGATCGGATATCGTCTCATATCCTCATATATCGTTTCATATATTCAGATGTTTTCATGTGTGAACAACTGAATTGCATATACGACAAGGTATGAGTGTATAAGACTTCGTATATTTTCCACGTTTGGTATCGTATCTGATGGGATAAAATTTTATACGAACGTGCCTGCTCATATATCACATCATATATGTTCAGATATGGTTTCACGCTGCCAACTCGCCTTGGTACCTGACCAGATAAAAACATATATGAGATCTATATAGCGGAGTCTGGTACCGTATTTGATCGGATATGATCTTATACGAACAGATACGTTCACATATCACATCATGTATGTTCAGATGCGAATTCACGGTACCAATTCGCCTTGATACTTAGCCACATATAAACAGATATGAGTTCATATATGGTCAGGCCAGATACTGTATTTGATCAGATATGATCTTCTATATGCATATGTGATGTGGAATATGATCAGACCTAATCATATATGATACTGTAAAATGTGAGATATAAATATATCTGATACATATATGACAATATCTGAAACATATATTAACATATCCACTCAGACATGAACTTTTTTTCCCGGGTGTGTAAAACTATTCAACAATTTCGGACTTGGCGAAACAAAGGCGACGAAACAATGAATATATTCGAACGATGGCTGAAAGACATTCGACCCAATGCCAAAATGTCTGCCAATGACGCTCGAACAAAGACGAAAATCGAGGCACATACGGAATTGCTTCGTGTTTATCGATACATCGAGGTATTCATCGTAAAATACTCACCCTGGTTGACAATGAGCCGCGGTTATAACGTAATTGTTCGTTATAAGAACACCGCCGCATTTGTTCTTCGTGAAGAGCCCGAGCCAGGTAGCCTCCCTCACGAGTACCTGCCACGGCCATTGTCCAAAGGATGCGCCCTTGCCGCCGACAATTCGTCCACTTTTGAATAACGGCCGTACGCCACATTCTGTCGTTTCAATCGTATCAAAATAACATTCGTTCAATTCACATTCTTATACCCATCGCTCCATTTTCACACTTGGTTATTTCTTGCTTTAAGGCCTTAGGCCACTCTGGAGGGCGATTTTTTTTGTATTGCATAGTTCATTTGGTATTAACAATTACCTGATTTTTTGGGCAAATTTCTCATTTTCCACTTCAGAAGTGCGCCATTTGGTCAAAAATCAATGTATCGAAAAAATCCTACGTACTTCTATAGCAGTTATTATACATAAACGACGAAAAATTATTGGCTCATTATGATTAAAATATTACAGGAGCTGTTTGTCAGGCCGTGGAGCCTGGAAAAACGGAGACTTCATCGCAAAAACGCTGTACAGCAGCCATTTTGAATTGAGTCGCTTCAAAAAAATTATTGTATACCGTCACTGATATGTATGATAAACACCCCTTTTTTGTAATTTCGATTTATTTTGTAGTTTTTATGAAAAAAAATTCCCAAAAAGCCTATTTTTTCGGCCTCCAGAGTGGCCTAACCCCTTAAGATACCATGCTGACGATCATTCGTTAGCGTCTACCATATCGACCGTTTCTCGAAGAGAAAAGAATGCAGAATTGCCAACAATTGAAGAAAAAGTTGTAGCCACGAGGAAATCAGATTTGCAAATGATTGATGTCAAAATGGACAATCTCAGATTGATCGCATCATGCAACATCCGTTGCTTTGAATTGGGGGAGGTTTAGTCTAAATTGGAAATCAGAAGTCTCAAGATCCGCAATCAAAATGTCATCAGAACATGCAATTATGTCGCTCATTGATCTTTCGATAGTTTATACTTTCAAGAATATCCTGTAAAAATGTCAAGGCCGTATCTCTAATGATTTTATCTTGCAAAAATCGATAGTTAAATCTTTAAACGCGTTTTTCTCGAAATGAGATTTTTCAAATTTGCTGACATTGTAACTCAAAGAGCAATTATCTGATTGACTTGAAATATCAACTGAGTACTCTTGAATATATTTACTCTACAATGACGTAGGATATTTTTGATTGGATGAAAATTGACGATTTGGCATTGAAAAAAAGCCCATTTTATCGGCAAGAAAACAGACTTTTTTTTCATAACTACGCCATTTTGTTAGATTTTGAGATTTTTCGAAAATCCTACGTCATTGTACAGGAAATACCTTCCGGTTTAACGACATTTTTCCTTTTTCGGTTTCAGCTACTCAATCGGCTGGAATCATGTCAGCAGTGGAGGAACTTTTTTTGGCGCCTCCGAAGGCAGCGCATATGTCGCTTGTATCTCAATATTTTCCTTTAAAAAAATTATGTAATATAGGTGAAACGAAGCCAAATATATTCTTAATTTTTCGAAACATTTAATTGAGTACTTTTCTTCCAAAAAAATCCCGAACATCACCCAAATTTTCAGCGTTCACACTGGTATAGCCCCTTAAATCGCAATGAGGAAATCAGTTTAGCAAATTATTGATGTCAAAATGGACAATCACAGATTGATCGGATCATACGACATCCATCGCCTCGAGTTGGGGGAGGTTTAGTCTAAATTGGAAATCAGAAGTCTGAACATCCGCAATCAAAATGTCATCGGAACATGCAATTATATCGGTAGTTGATCCTTGGCACTTATGGAGTCAATATCCATGCCCCAGCGATTTTTCAACTAGACACTCATTTCTGTCTCTCGGCCCTGCTGGCTTTCGAGGAATCAAGCATTGTTCCAAAATTGGATAGATCAGCATCAACGTTTAAGATTCAAGCTACAAAAAGTGTATCTGTATTTTTCCCGATCATGGACACGGTTCAGAAGCTACATAGAGTTGAAAAACTCGGGGATAGGTCACCCCCTTCCCAGGATCAAGATGTAAACTCCACGGGTAAAAAAGTTAAGAAAGTGATGTCATGTCAAGTCTCTTTATTTCTGCGGGAACAATCAGATGAGTGAGGAAAGCTCCGAGTGAATGTACATCACGGCAATCAAAGTGAGAAGGTGAAAAAATTGCTGACGAGATCCAGGGTTAAGTTACCTTTACGATAGTCCGGTTGATCGTCCTCCACCTCTGTGGACACTTGGGTAGATTGAAGCACGGGTGTCTCCGTATCGGCAGCCACAGTCTGAGGGGTTGTCGTCGTGGTCGTAGTGGTGGTAGGGGTGGTAGGTTTTTTCGCAGGTTTGGGTCTCTTCGAAACATTGGTGACGGGTTTCTTGGTTGTTTGGCCGGAAACACCAGAGGGTTTTGGTTTAGTGGTTCCAGTCTTCGTTGGTTTGTTCACCGGTTTATCCGTGGGTCTTTGTGGCGTTTCGCTTGGTCTCGTAGGTTTTTTCGTTCCTGGCCTGTGTGTGGTGACAGTCGCAGGTTTGCCCGTTGAAGGTTTCCCCGTTGGTTTTGCGACGGGTTTCTTGGTGGGTGGTCTCTTGGTTGGGTTGCTGCTGTTCGTTTGGGCTACCGGCAACGTCACGTTTTTCTTCGAGTAAACGACGTTCTTGAGCTCCTGGAAATTATCCCCCAGCGACTCGACGATTTTGTTCACGAAAACGTTCACCTTGTTGTTGAGGACGTCGTCCTCGACGAAGCTCGGGGTAGGTATGTCGTTGCTGCTCAGATAATCGAGATCCGAAAAGTCGGTATTGTTGAAGCCCTCCACCAATGTTGGTTTCTCCTGCTGGGTCAAGTTAGGATTTCTAACGGGTGGAAAATTGATGAGGTCGTCTGGTGCGGGTGTCTCATCGTCGCAGATGGTCGAGGCTTGCGTTACGACACTCGGTTTCGTGACTGAGGGTGTATTGACGGAGGGTGGTGTGGTTTCTTTGAAGAATATCGATTCGATTGGCTTTTGGGAGGTTTCCGGAAAGACGAAGTCGTTCTGGGAGGGTTTCAGTTGAAAGCTCGGCTTGCTCGACCATGACGACAGGTTTGTCCAGATCGTCGATGGCTTCTTCGTGGCTGCCGAAGCATCGCCCGTTCCCCCATTGGATTCATCGACTCCCTCGTTCGTCGAGGACTCCACTGGCTTCGGACTGGTGTTGTCCTTGAGATTGACGCTGATGTAACTTGTCGAGACAACGTGATTGTTGCTGGTGACAGCGTTGCTGCTGCTCGTCGATATCACGGTGCTGATGTTGTGCGTTATGGTGGTGCCGATGCTCGGTGATTTCGTCACGATGCTCGGCCTTATGGAGCCTTTCGTTGGTCTCCTCGTCGCGGGCTTTTGCGTCGTTATCGTCGTGTATTCCGCGCCCAATGGACCGAGGACTATGACCGTGGGAGCCGGTGGATTGATCGTTGGTGGAGTGCTGTGAGCGTAATGGCTGGAACTACCGTAGGTCGGCGTGGAGCCGAGTTTCTGAGAAGTGTAGGGTCTGGCCGATGGGCCTGAGAAGATCGATGAGAAAGACGACGGGGGCTGGCCGGAATAGCTCGAGGGGCCGCTCGACGATGGAGTGGAGTGCGTGTCGTAGTGATAGTAGGTGGTAGGTCTTCCGGGATGATAAAAAGTGTAAGGAAACGCTTCGGTTGTTGATGGCGGTTTGGTGAATCTTGATGGTGGAGGCTTCGAGGATTCGTTGACGTTCGGCCAATTTTGTATCGACGAAGCACCGTTACCCACTGGCTGCGTTACTCTCGTCGGCCCGCTAGGTGTCGTGGCGTTCAGTATCGATATGATGTGATTGATGGCGATCTCTTCGCGATCGAGCACGTCGTGTTTTTTCGTGCCGGATTGGACGTCGTACGTGATGGTTGGTACTCGGACGAGATCGTCGTCGTCCCGGGTTGTGGAAATTGGCGTTGTCGGGGCACCGCCGGGATGCACTTCGTATTGATGCGAGAAGCTGGAACTCTTGATCGGTATCCTGGAGGCGGTCGAATGACGATCGGTGTACTCGATGGTCGTGGCGGTTAGTCCGTGGAAATTGGCGTAATGGTGAACGGTCGTAGGGGTGGACGGAGCCTCCTCCTTCTGCGAATATCTGACCGTCGAGCTTGGCAACGTTGGACTCGTCTGATGGAGATTCGGCTTTGAGGTTACACCTACGTGGCTCGTTACGTTTTTCGCCGGTTGGGGCTTGAAGAGATCGTCCGGATTGTTGTTCTCGTCGAGGACAGTGCCATTCGCGTTGAGGAGTATCGTCTCGGCTCCGGTGTGATTGTTCTTGCCGATACCCTGGGCGAAGAGGGCCGGCAGCTGATCCACCGGATCGGCTATTTGCAGTATCTGATCGGGACTGAGCAGTGTCGTCACGGGATTCACCGGACTGTGATCCGGATGATCTTGGATGTCGTTGTTCGCGTGCGTTATCAGTCCCGGTAGCCGCAGGTCGTCGAGGATCTCTTGTTGGCCGAGAAGAGCCGGAAAATCGGTCTCGAGCTCGCTCAAATTGACAATCTGAGATACGGCCGAATCGGCGGTCGTTGGCTCGGGCGTCAGCGTTGTAATTTTCGTATAAGTAGGCGAATTCGACGTGTTATTCGGCAAGGCATGCACGTTATATTTGGTCGTTCCGGTTACGTCGGCCAGGCTTATACCGACCGGTGTACCATCGGCGTTCAGCAAAATCGGTATGGCCGGCACGTGATCGATCTTCTGATGATCCAGGGTGCTCGGAGATTCGTCACTCTGGACATCCTTTGGCGGCAATTGACAACACGCGCCGAACAAAAAGCCGTCCATGCAGGCACCTACGACCTCGCCGTTTCGCCGATTGCACTCGTAATTGAACATGCATATTGGTGGATCAGCCGATTTTGTTCTCGACGGATTCGTCGCCTGGCAGACCTTGGGCACGATTCTGTAGCCGCCGAACAACTTCCTGCCTGTGTGCCGGGAGCGAAATGACGGCCGAAACCCCCCGAGGGGGGAGGGAGAGAAAAAGAAAAAACCATTTGATCAGTAAACGAAGACGTCGTGGGCGAAATATGTGATGACCGCGGGGAGGAAAAAAGAAAGCAGAGGACGGTGGAAGTCCTCCGCTGGGAAATCGAATCATCGGGAAAAAATGTATTCGTGATAAATACACGAGTATACAGATATTCGAGTTGTATCGACGTGGACGTGAGGGCAATGGGAAAAAAACGAGGCTCGACGAGGAGGGTCGCCCGCGGCGCGAGAGAAATGAAAGCGAGAGAGCACGTATTCGATTCGCGTATTCGGGTCAATCGAGACCCAGATTCGTCGTTCTCTTTCGTCTTTATACCCGATAATCCAGACATCGTTTATTTTCACCACGAATTCCCCCCCCCCCCCCCACACGCTTACACGCGTGGAACCGAGGCAAATGATGGGCAAGAAATTAAGGTGGCACGAATGGCTTCGTTGTTGGATCGCTGATCGATCTTTTTTTCATGCTACGACGCAATACACACAGGCATTTGGGTTTCAGATCTCGAGATACGTTACCATTCTCTTCAATTTGCTTTTCTCGTGTTTTGGAGTTACGCGAATGTGGGAGAAAAAAGGGAACGTGGCCCGGAGATTTCGAGAATTAGAATGGCGAAGCAGCGATTCGGTGACATGAGTTTTGAAAAGTAGAGACAATAATTAGGCTATTAAGGGGGAGATACCTGTGGGTGAGGGGAAATTTTACTGATTTGTATGATTTTTTTTAAGAGAAAACATTTCTAGACCATTCTTGGGATTTTGGGTATGTTTCATTGTTACTTTTGGCTGGTACATGAAATTTTTTATTTTTATTACGTTTTCAAAACGGCGGAGGTATGGCACGGTCTTCTAAACTGAATTTTCAAAACTGGCGTGACGTTTAAGTGAATCGACAGATTCTGATGGAATTTGATATAAATCTTTCTAATTCTCTTATTGTCTAACACACGACCCTAAATGTTTTTGAAAATTGGAAAAAAACGTATGTTTTTATTGCTAAATGTAGAAAATCCAATT